>JAODKF010000042.1:8525767-8539089 GCA_026779585.1 Mormyrus proboscirostris | reverse complement strand
CGTTAGCAGTAAAAAAGATAGATAAGCCGCACCGTTGTATAAGCCGCAGGGTCCAAAGCAAGTGAAAATAGTAGCGGTTTATAGTCTGGAAATTACGGTATTTATAATATTTCATACATTCACATGTTTAGTTAATGAATCTTAGGGATTGGTTGAAAAATCACCTGCGGTGTTTCCATTGATAAATGCTTTGGCGTTGGCAACAACAGGGAGCTGGCCCTTCTGTCTGACAATATAGGGCACGATGTCATCTGGATTGGGCAACGCCTCATACAGCTGGCTGCTGACATTGAGGAGCAAATGGTCTTTGGGGTCCTTGATGGGGCGGTTCTTGCTGACTTGGGGCACTCCGCCTTGCTTCACTACACTGGTCAGCGCGGATACGATGGAGGAGTAGGAGGTGGAGTTGTGAGCCTTCATGTGCAGGTAAGCGCTGCAGTCTTGACCCAGATGCTTCAGCGAATCCTTTTCGTGCTGCTTCAGAGGCTCCCCGCACATCACATGGCTCGCTAACCGCCGCAGCATGGGTCGGAAGTGATAGGCTTCCGAACAGGCTGTCTCAGGCTTTAGGGCCGTGTAAAGGCCCGAGTTCACTGTGTTTCCCAAGATGCTGATACCCATTTTATTTAGGATGCGGTTGCCCGGGTAAGCAGTCAACACTTTGTGGTTGCCGTGGTTCTGAGCCCAGTACCATGCATGGCCAGCAATAAGGAGACCTTTGCCTTCAGCCACAAACCCTTGAATCCTTGAGCAGTGGTCGTCGCTATAGGATTTGCAGACGTACACGCTGAGGTCCTCCCTGAAGTTGGTGCACTCACAGTGCAGGCCAGACTGGGTTAGCAGAGAGTGCGCAGCAGCCAGCTCGGGATGGACACCCACGCACCCGTTGCGGCCCTCGTCCAGCCAGCGCACCGCGTTGCACAGGAAGCGGGACAGCTCAGTACGGCCCAGGTAGCCCTCGTGGGTGCCCACGATGACACGGCCCTGTCCGTAATAAGCTCCGGCAAAAAAGGCCCTGCCGTCTCCAGTGGTGGCGATGGGGAAGGCCAAAGGACCATGCACCAGGATCTCAGAAGCCAGTGCTCCACCCCTTATATCGAACTCAGAGACCCCGTCCAGCAGGAACTTGTAGTCATCCTTGAAGTCCTTGCCTATCCTAGGATGGAATTGTACAGTCTACATGAAATTAAGTCTAATTACAGGTACAGAAATGTATGTGGAAAAGTTACGCCTGTTCTTCAGATCACCACAGAGATCCATCCCCCCGTTAAAAACCGTGGCCCCAGCACTTACGACACTGCCAGCCAGCTGCAGGGAATCTCCTTAGGCACTGGGAACATGCCCAGCTTGCCCTGATGCTCCGAGAAGTAGATCCCTGCCACGCTGCACACCTTGTTTCCGGGGAAATCTCTAAGGGCATTCTTGCCTGGGTTCTTCTGGGCCCAGTCCCAGGCCTGCCCAGCCACAAGCAGGCTTCCTCCGCCCTTCACATAACTCACCAGCACCTTCTCTGAGTCAGCCACGCTCTTGGCATGTATGACGTAGATCCCCATCTTCTTGTGGAAATTGCACACTTCTTTGGGGCAACTAAGACTTTCGGCAAATGAGGTACAATCTGGGTGGATGCTCACAGTGGGGTTACTGGGAGGTGTCAGCCACGCCAGGGCATTCTTCACCACGGAAGGGAAGGCAGTGAGGTATTCTTCATGACCCAGCACCACAAGGCGGCCCATTCCATAACTGGAAGCAGCCATTAGGACCTGGCCCACGTGGTTCATGGCCAGAGGAAAAGCTTCATCGCCAATTAGCACCAGATCACTGGGCACCGCCTTTCCTTGGAAGTCCAGCTCCTTTATGCCTTCCATCAGCACACTGTAAGCTTTCACACGGGCCATGCTGCTCCGATCTGGCGAGTGGACGATGCTAGCGCTAAAGCTAAGTGTGTCTCGTTATAGGAGAATCCTGTGGAATGAAACCGCTGCGTCATTTAAATGTACAAATACCAAGAGTGAAGAGGTAATACAAGATAAGCTGCAAGATTAAGCTGTGCAATTTGCATCCACAAAATACACCATTATTTTGTCATTTGAAGTCTTCACATCAGTGTGCTAACAAAGTACAACAAAAGGGGGCAGTGTGGCACTCAGCAGGTTAGGGCTCTATGCCTATAACTAGAAAGTCACAGACTCGAATGACAGGGTTAACAGAGTGACGTCACCACTGGGTTCCTGAGCTGGTTGACCCTGCTTTCTCAGTTGTATGTCGCTTTGGAAAAAAAGAATAAAAATGTAAAACAAAGAAAATCCATTTTAACTCTATTTAACTCTAGCCTGTTCAGAGTGTAATGCACCCGAGTGTATGAAAAAACAGGTTGAGGTGTGACGCAATGCTTAAGGCCTCAGTCACCAGAACAAAGAGAACGGGGATCCCTTGGAAATAGTGACTGCAGAGTAAAGCAGCATAAGCCAGATGAGCAGCAGACAGAAGTCATCATAGAGAAGAGTGAGGGTGAGTCACAGAGGAGGTGAGGAGCAAAGGGCGGAGAGCAGCAGAGCCTGTTGAGCTTCCTACATTTAAACTACAGGCATGTGAAGAGCTAAGAACCGGTTCCTGAAGCTACTGGGTGTGTTCCGGTAATTGCAATTATGTGCATGCAAGAACGTCCTCGCCTACCTTGCAAAAGCAAAATCTTTCACATGGTTTACTTTCACCCCACAAGGAATTAGTGTAGTATATAATAAAATAAATTCTGCACTAATATGAAATCGATCACTTAAAGCTATTTGTACTCTTTATAAATGGTGTAATTCATAACTTCCAACATACTACAACTAGAATTCTATACCAGCTTGTATTTTTTAGGCACTCCTGTTTAAAATGTTATCTGTACCACTGCATTAAGAAAGCTAAGGTCAGGCACCTTATATGAATGTGAAGCATTAAGCTGCAAAAGCAGCATCCCACCCTATATTCTAATTGGGAATATCTGAGCGCATATCCTGTTTTTCTCCTACATCCTGTTTGATTCTACACCCTTCCAAACAAGGAGGGGTTTAAGGGTGTGTTTGTGCTCATTGGCATTATTTATTCAGGGAGCCGGTACAAGTGATTCACCTGCTTATAAACAAACAAAAATCATATTTCAAAAATCCTGTAATCCTGTAAAAGATTGTAACCTATACCCAGAGATGTGCAGGATTTCCATAAAAAGTCAGAAAAATAATAATAAAATACATAATAATGATAATAATTACACAGTAATAATAAAAGTAACTGTATGCAGTGCTGTACTGCACCTCGAGCTGAGCATCACAAAGTAGTGTGTGCGTTCATTATTATGAACCATTAGTCCGTAAGTCGACGTTCTTAACCTGGAGACTGCGTGTATTTAATATACGTATTTAATTAATTTAAAGTATTTTGTAATTTGTATTTTGCTTAGGAAGCAGAAAAAACAGAAGTAATTTGTAACAAAATAAAAGCTTAAGAACATAAGAAATTTACAAACAAGAGGAGGCTATTTGGCCCATCAAGCTCATTTGGGGAGAACTTAGCTAATAGCGCAGGGTTGTTAAAATCATATCTAGCTCTGATTTAAAGGAACCCTACACTAGCAGAAAGACTATTCCTACTACATACTCTAACTACACACTGTGTAAAGAAGTGCTTTCTCAAATCAAGTTTAAAAAGTCCTCAAAATACTTTAAGATATTGTACATTATGTATTTTAAATACTTAATAGAATATGTCATTTGATTTCATGTATTTTCTGACATTTTAAGAACCATCGTCACCAGGCTTACAGACTTTTAAATATAGTCTATCACTGTTTGGTCAGATGGAAATAAATCACCTGACACAATCCTGTTAGGCCCAATTTGCTTGTTGTGAACTTCGTTTTTCCATGACCAGTAAAGGGAAGAAGATGCTTTGATGCTCAGTGCAAATTACCTTAAGGTAAAGTATGTAGTGTAATTACTATCAGACATTGCTCTGTGACTGTCATTATAGGATAGAAACATAGGGCAATTAGCAAACAGCAGTGCTCGGAAGTGAAGAACACAAAGTGCTCTAGACCTTGTGAATTAACTGGCTAGCCAACTTGTGGCGTTCTAGTTCATTTCTACAGGCATGTTCAGATGGTGGCATCTTGGGGTTGGTCATGTAAGGAAGCCTTCATTAACACGATAAATCAGGCTACTGTAGCTACTTCTGTTCCTAAGGACAAAATTAATTTCTATCAGGTAAATGTAACTGTTTTATCACCACTGAGCCTGTAAAAGGGAGAACCGACTAGTGAACTAGATGATGAATGTTATATGCATCAAAGGTTACAGCGTTTTTGAGCATACATCTAGAAAAGTTTATTCTTTGTGCTTGTGCCTGTTCAGCACCCTACTGTAATAATAATAATAATAATAATAATAATAATAATAATAATAATGCATTTAATTTGTGGGCGCCTTTCTAAAACCGAAGGTCACCTTACATAGTCCATAAAAAACAAACAATAAAAACAAATAATTAAAAAGAGTCATTTACATAATCAGACAACAATAGGTCTAAAGTGAGTAAGGCAACTTAAACAGATGGGTTTTGAGTTTTGACTTAAACAAATACTGTAAAACAAATTCACATATTATGATAACTAATTTCAGAAAGTGCTGGTGCGCCTCCTTGCACGTGCACACGCACACAACAGCACCCCGGGAGCCACCACCACTAATTTTGGGGAAACACTGGGTATAAATTAAGGGTGTTGTGAATCTCAAACGAAGACCAGATCATGAACATTGGTATCAGGGCTCCATCTCCTGGATCATCCCCCAAGCTGTTGCGGCAGATGTAGCCTGTCGAGCTCACAGTATGTTACCAATGTTACAAAAGTTAATTTTAATTTCACAATTAATGCGATAACACATGTAAATTCACATAATTATTATTCTATTTCAAGTTAGGGCAAATGGTATATTTTGTAACTACTACACATTATTAATGCTGTACTGTAATGGTACTTGTATTCGTCATGTGTTTCTGTATTTTCAAATAACAAATTACTTTATATTTTAATTAAAATCATTTGGTCAGACCAGTATTTTTTATTTTGTTATGTTTTATGAGAAAGTATTTGTAATTTGTAACAAAATACTGTTTTATGCATTTATGCACATCTCTGCCTATAACTATCAAAGACACATACCTGCTTTTTGTCAAGCAATTGTTTTGAACCTTCCAGACTTTTTATCCAGATCTACATATAATCAGCATTTTAACACATTTTTTTCATCGAAAATCAAACCATACTTTTTAACCGTTTTGTAAATAGAAAAATATGCTGATTCTTAGTCAAGTTAATATTGCATTTTTGATCTAAATGAGTGCAACACTATATTTCTAAAAAATAAATCAACAAATTGCAATGATATAAAACATCATTTCCATTAGCACAATAAGCTAATAAAATAAGCCAAATATGCATACAAAAAAACTTACCCCAAATTGAATATTTCCCCAACTGCAGAACAGGTGAGCACAAGCTGAGTGAAAACACATATAAACACACACCTCTTAGGGACTTACATGACATCACAAACCTGTTTTTCCTGTTAGGAAATTCTGTACCTAACTTGGCTCACAAACACATGTACTTCATGCATACAAACATTTTACTAAATCTAAGTTGCCTCTATACACTCTTTCAGTTTGATTTTTTTCTTATTTGGCATTTTATATCTAATCTAATCCAACATTCATATGAACTGATTTTATTGAGTCTATGAAATAATCAAATGTTTTATATTTCTGGACATAATAACAGCAATACTTCTCTGGCACTGTAACTTTGACAGGGCATGGATTTTAAACGAGTTTTTAAAAAGTAAATTAGCTTTCTTTGTTCGGAAAAGGACTGAGCATAAAGAAAACATTAACAAGCAGAGCCAAAAATAAATCGAACACTCTGAAAATAGTGATGTCATTTTCATGGATATTACTCTTGTTTATCTACAAACTGCTTTGTCTATGTTCACATTGAGCCCCAAACAAATAAATAATTCCCAGGTTTTTCTTTTTGGGGGGGTTAAGCAGTATCTTCCTCAACCATGCAAATCGGTATATTACATGGCCATGTGAATTATATATTGTTTATCATAAAGCCCTTGATATGGTGAAATATACTGCTTTGCTCTGCATGGAAAAACCAGGCAGCTATTACACAACAATAAATATCAACATGCGAACTGAGCTGAAGACAAAGGGAAAGCATCTTGCAGCTAGTTTACACCCTTTTTTAAAAGCTGGAAGCCTAATAAACAAGATGCGACATTATTCCTGAAGCCAAACGGAGCTGTTTTGTTAGCAAATCACCTGCAATTGAACTTCTTTCTGCAGCAAAGCATTTAGCTGCATAGTTGTGTAGTCTATCCGAAATGTTTCCATTTATTATTAGGCCTATGCTATTTAAAGTATACATAATGTACAATAGCCTCAGGATTCTGAGATTCTGTACCAGGTCTGGATGTAAAATTTTAGCTAGCTGGCATGTAGGCTTGTCAGAGGTGGAGTCACATGCTGCAGGGCCGACCATAAGGGAAGAGAATCAGGAAAACTTTCACATGCCCAATAAGTTTGGCTGCAGGTGATTTGCTTTCAAAGGCGTCTTGTTTGGCTTCCAGAACAATGTTGGTTCTTGTGTATCAGGCCTTAAGCTCGTAAAAAGGGGTGTAAAGAAGCCGCATAACTATTGAAAATGCTTTGCCTTTTTCTTCTGCTCATCTTGCGTGCCTGTTGGTATTTATTGTGTGCGCATGGACAATGGCATCTTTCGCTTAGAGAAGGGTGGGAATATCTGGGGAATTTCTCAGCCAGGTACTTCGTGCAGTCCTATTTACGAAATGAACCTAACAAAACGTACAGCATAGCTACAAAATCCAGGCACAAACGAAACATAGATTTGCACATTTATTATTCATACATTAACAAGTGAAAGGTTTTTTTTAAAAGAAATTTCAATGCATATGTGGAAAGACGAAGTCACGGTGTATTTCTAACAACACAGATGTCCTTTGCAAATAAGAACCGTCATCATTCCACATGAAGGCATGTCCAAATATAAATAGGGTTTAGAAACCGTAGGTGTGTTTATATGATCGTACAATGCGTGTACAATAAACTCTAGACCAATCCTGAAACACCAACACATATACTTGAAGCCGATCCGAGAATTTATGCAAGTCATATTTTTGTACCCGCAGTAATATTTATTAAGATAAGTAACGTCCCATTGGTTTTTCGGAGTGATGGATGACATATTTCCTCATTTTACATCCAAGTGAAACGGATGATATCAACTATACGAACGCTAAAAACAACTTACAGCGAGAAAAAGAAATTATAATAAAGTCAATAGAAACAAGCTTAATTTTCTTTTTTCTACCTTGTTTTTCTTTTTTAAGGGTGGGAATAACTTTGAAGCTATCGTGCGCAGAATCATGTTAGAATGCTTAAGTTACCGTAACTTTCACATTTGACAGCGGCTTAGCTAATAGCTACGTGTTACATGGAAAAAAACTTTAGGTTCAAGTGTTTCGAGCTACAGTATCAAACCCCATACTACTTACATTCAACTGCGTTTCCTTGTGTGATCTGTTAGCAGACGATTACCTCGTATTCCTGACTAAAGTAAGCCGTAGTGGAAGTCAATGACGTAGTTCGTGGATATAGTGCAGTCATTGTACATTTCAAAACTGATCCGAGATCAGCTGTACAATTTCGCACATAACGATGACGGCTAGGAGTGAAGTCAGCAGCATGACACCAAATCAGTCACTACAGCAGAAAATGTATACCACATATCTTATGCTGATTTAGTAAAACAAAGTTCACGACTCATATGAGAATGTCGAGTTTATTTAAAGCCAATTCAGGTGAAACATTAGTATACACGCCTATTTTGTGTTCTTCAAATGTGAAAATATTTTTAAAGTATATTTGTTTGTACTCATGTCTTAAATTTCGACATTTAGAAAGGATGCGGATACGGTAGTAGTTTTTAGCTGCAATGTATTAGTCCATAAATATTAGCCCATAAAGATCCATGATTATTATGCTAGTACTAATGAAATTCACACCAAGAAATTCATAACATTAAACATATTTATCTTCATACGCAATAAAGGCGCTTGCTGAATATACAATGTTCCACAGAAAGGGAAATTCTACGGAGCAGGGTTGTTTTATATTTTTTAGCATATTTATCATTAGATACATATATTTATTTTCTATTTTTTAAATACAGTAGTGGGTGTGTTGCAGAACAAACATTACCAACAAATACCATTGTTCCCAGCAGATGGGGCAATTCAGCCTCGAGGCACAGGGCGTTGTGATAGATTTTTTAAAACAAATAGATAACTATTTACGCTACGTAGTGTTTGAGCAAAAAGCAGTATCGACTGACTTCACAAGCCCCTCTTTATGGAGAAAATAATTAAAGTTAAAAAGAAGTAAGGGAGCAAAAATACATTGTTAAGTAAAAACAAGAATAAAACGTAGGTATAATAAATATGGTAGTCTTCATTTTCCAAATAGGCCTACATGATCTTACATTTTTATGAATTGATATACCTGTATTGTATGTTTATTTTTTGCATAGAACCACGTTTATTATTTATATAAGTTGTGGTATTTCATATATAGGTATGTGGTACATTATAATATATCACAATCACTGAATGATTGTGAAAGAGTTTGGATTGAAAATAAAAACCAGCTTTGAGGAATTTATAATACCTTTTTTATTAAATTATACAGAAGATTAAGCAAGTTCAATATTCCATTAAACAATATTTAAACAATAATCACCGTATTTGGTTAGATAATGAGAAAACAAGACGCTGAGTATATATATATATATATATATATATATATATATATATCTGAGCAACATGAAATTAGTTTACGTCCTACATCAGAAATGGCCAGTCTTATCTAGAAAGGGCTGCTGTGTGTGCAGGTTTTTGCTGCAACTCAATAATTAGATTACTAATTAGAGGACTGATTGGCTGAAGAGTCCTCACACCTGGAATTGAACAGCTGACCTAAAGGTTACCCCAAAAACCTGCATACTGGCCCTTTGCACATAAGATTGACCGTCACTGTCCTACATCAATTATCAGTCCCTGATGTTGATTACAGTACCTCCCAGCATTCCCAGTCTGATTGGCTTGTCACTTGGGTACTGATCACATTTAGACATAATTACTTTATCATATAAAACTGTGAAATAATGAGAACATGGCTTGG
Source organism: Mormyrus proboscirostris (assembly GCA_026779585.1). Lineage (NCBI taxonomy): Eukaryota > Metazoa > Chordata > Actinopteri > Osteoglossiformes > Mormyridae > Mormyrus > Mormyrus proboscirostris. The sequence continues at coordinate 8,529,786 of JAODKF010000042.1, read as the reverse complement.
ACCCATTAGAGACCCAATTATCTAATGCATCTTTGCTTTAAAAAGATGTTAGACTTAATTTAGGACTTGCAAAAAAAAAATGGATTTCCCTCTATATGATTACATCAGGGATGCCTGAACAGAATTTCTGTCAGTCTGTGTAACTGCAGCATTCTCACATTAATAATTATCTTTAAGCAAATTCCTGTAGCTCAGAGAGAAATGTAGGTTTTTAACCACAGATTTTCCAGTTATCTCTTGTTTTTGCCTATTAATAATAAATGCATGCAGATTCAAAATTTGGTGATTTGAGCAAAAGATAATTACACCTAGTGTAAAAAAAAAACTATTTTTTTCCTGTCACTGAATGCTGGTTTTATTTATCATGAATTCGCAGGTGAACCAACTTAGAGACCCAGAACCAGGGGTTGGCATCCCTGATCGTGGAATGCCGGTATCCAGCAGGTTTTCTATTCTACCTGATGACTTACCATCTGCCTGAGATCAGGTGTGGTTCATGAAAGACCAGGTCGGATAGAAAACCCGCCGGATACTGACACTCCAGCATCCGGGTTACCAATCCCTGAATTTCCTACAACTTCATATGTAGGAACAAATGCAGTTATTGTGTTCAAAATCTGTCAGACATTTGCTAGTCTATGCCAACGAAAATCACAATTTGTAAATTTTTATTATTATTTTACTATTTATTGATGTACAGCACTTTGGTCAGTAATAGCTGTGTTTAAATATGCTCTATAAATAAATTTTACTTACTGACTTTTACTAACGAAAATCATTAAGACTCTCCATAAGTCACGCATTCTCAACCAACGACCTTAACTAATGGAACGTTGCTTCCTGATTTTTCATATTTTACCTTTTCAGATTTTGTCATTACTATACTAACTTGCATTACCTTCCGTAAGAAGGAATCCTATTCAGGGATTCTTGGGAAAAAATATGTGGGAAACACCAAAAGGAATAATCACAGGGGAGTAGGACCTGGGGGGGAAGCACTACTTACCAAACTCTGTTCCATGTCGCTGCATTTGGTGACTATAGATTCCAGTGACTGTTAAGGCATACACCCGTTATAGCAGTGGGGTGATGTTGGCGTGCGTGCAAGTGATCAATAATGAATACAATAGGACCTGGATTTCAGTACTTGCTAAGCAATGTGATATGTTGTTATGATAAATACAGGTATTGCTGGATCAGCCTTCTTATGTTAGGTTAAGCAATTTAATCTGCGTGATGTCATCCTAAAGAAATTGCGATAAAAAAACAGGTAATTCATCGCAAGCCGCACTTTTTCCATTGAATGAAAGTTTATGGCGCGTCTGCCTGGTTACCTTTCTTTTGTTGTAGACCGTTCATCAAGACAGACAGGATTTATTTTCAACATCACAAGTCTTTCCAATTCACTGGTACTTAGCCGTATACGCGAACTATTGTTTAATCACCTATAGTATTCGGTTAGTTAGTCTACTTAAGAGAGCTATAATGTTTAACTTAAAGTAAATCGCAAGCTATAGCTTGTCACTTGTGGGTCTTCTTCTTTATCGGCTCCGTACGTACTTGAGTTTAAAGCAAGCAGAAACAATCCGTCAAGCAAGAATGCGTCTCACTGTACATATTTCTGTGATGTTTTTAACCATCAACAAGGCACACCCTGTGATGTTTCCTTAATGGACTGTTGCAGATATAATAAATAATCTATATATGTCATCACCACCACACTCCACATAAACAGAATTATGAATGAATCATCTTCGATTGCAGATCTGAGCAGTTCAGTTTTAATTAAATATATTTCAAGTATTTGACTATTCTCATTAATGGTGTAAAGCAGTAGAGCCCAACCTTCGAACACTAAATACATTTTAGTCGGTCGCGATGCATCTCCCATTCTTCCCAGTTATAATAGTCTCATATTTTCTTTAAATAAGTAGCTCTCGCTGTAAAATTTTAGACACTGGTATAAACACTATAACATTGATGCTAACAACGTAGTGTGCATTTAACAGAAAGACAGAAAAAAAAAATCATCATTCACCATAACTCACTGACCGGAAAACCGTGGATTTGTTGTCTTGTAAGATTGATAATGAATTATTTACATCATTACATTATTTACATGTCTTCACCCTAAAATTAACAAACGTTGCGTAAACTTCTGCGTAAAGAGTAAAAACATCCGACTGCTTGTAATAAAACAAATGTTTGTTTTATTGCAAAGTTTATAAATAAAATAATGTTTTAATAGAAAATACACTATCTTTGACGCTCAATACCTTACAATACGTCGGAACCAAAATTTCGAGATCTCAGATATCACAGGGAATTGTTTCCGTGACGAACCTTGTACGGTGAGTAACTGTTATAGATGTGTTATAAAAAGATATTATATATACGGATTATATGACAGTATTTTTTAGCCAGATTGTCGCTTTATTTTTCAAGTTATAAACGAACTTATTTTGTTGGATTTTCTCAGTATTCGGCATATCCGTTACGTAGAAAACTATAGGTTAGAAACGTGGTTATTCGATATGAATATTAAGCTTAAAAGCGCTGTCATTCTCAAGTCGAAGGTTTGATTGGCATTGTTGGGAATACTACATATCCTCAAAAGGTAACTTGTAATAGTTAGTTGGCATTTTATAAGCAGATTTGGAGTATAACGTAATAACAGTAAAATAAGCCTAATCAACAGATGAAAAAAAAAACTTAACCCCAGCTATGTGTGTGCAAAGCATGAATATTCTTCCAGTGTTCATTAGTTTTTTCTGAAGGCATGAAAAATGTACTGGTAAACCTAAATTACCATGTACGTATTAGTCTGGGTACCTGCTGGTGGACTGGTATGGTGTTCAATTTCCATGCCTTCTCTGATAGCTTTGGATCATCGCAATTGTGCAATGACTAAGAGGTTAAACAACTGCAGGGTAAAGAATAGATGAAGTTAATTTAAAATAGCCTAGAAATTGAACTAGTGTCATTTAGTCAGAGTAGTTTGATGTTAAAGAAGCTGTTTTCAGGTGGAATGAGATGAATAATTATTGTTTGTGTTTAATTCACCACCAAAGTGTAAAAATGTATTTCCAGCATTCAGAAGTATCAGTGTACTGGAATCTGGTCTGTCCCCTTTTAGATGCAGTGCATGCTGGTTAGTGAGTCTGGAGCTAGTGTGCCGCTGGCTGATGGACGGGCGTTAATCTTAGGCCGGGGCCCGGACTCTAGGGTGTCCGACAAGAAGTGCTCAAGACACCAGGGTAAGTATGTGCTGTGGCCCTGAGGCTGTTCACCGGCAAGCAGATTCATTTGGATCCTCACGTAAGGAAATGTCGATGAGTGCTATCAGCCAATGCTAATTTTCACCGGGTTGTTTTCTTTCGCAGTTAAGCTGGTGGCCTGTTACAAAGAACAGTCAGTGATTGTGACACAGGTACCTAGGAATCAAACCCTCTAAATCAGTGTTGTGCCATGTACATTGTAGATAAATGCAAATATGAAAGTTATGCACTGATCTATCTCCATGTTTATGTCTGGGAATCACAGCTTGGTCCAAATCCCTCCTCTCTGGACGCCCATGCTCTGGGTAGGGGGAATTCTGGGTGCCTGACAAAAGGAGTGACACTCTACCTCGTCAATCAAAGTTACCCCTTCGCCGTGCGTTTCTCTGCCAGCCCCAATGGAAGTTCCTCGCCTGTAACTCCAAAGGGAAAAGAGAAAATGAGCAAGCAGGAGCCTCACAGAGAGGGCCAAAAGCGCAGTATCCGAGATTTCTTTAGTCCCTCTCCTAAAAAGGTATCCCAAACCAAGTTACAGAAAAATATTCTCTTTTTCTATTCACCTCGATTCAGCCTCAGACTTGGCACAGGGGCTTAATGGTGAGACCATAAGCATCGTCCCTTTGGGGCTGAACCCCGAGTATATGGAGTTTGCTTGTATTTCCCAACTTTATGCAGGTTTCCTCTCACACTCCAGAGACATGCAGTTAAGTGAATCAGTGTCTCTGAAATGCCCATGGTGTG
>JAODKF010000042.1:8511361-8525667 GCA_026779585.1 Mormyrus proboscirostris | reverse complement strand
TGGTTCTGCGTGTTGGTGTGTGCGGTGAAACGGTGTCTGAAATGCCCATGGTGTGTGGTTCTGCGTGTTGGTGTGTGCGGTGAAACGGTGTCTGAAATGCCCATGGTGTGTGGTTCTGCGTGTTGGTGTGTGTGGTGAAACGGTGTCTGAAATGGCCATGGTGTGTGGTTCTGCGTGTTGGTGTGTGCGGTGAAACGGTGTCTGAAATGCCCATGGTGTGTGGTTCTGTGTGTTGGTGTGTGCGGTGAAACGGTGTCTGAAATGCCCATGGTGTGTGGTTCTGTGTGTTGGTGTGTGCACTCTGAGGGATTGCCTGGGTGTCCCTTGCTTTGTGCTTATTGGGGGAGCCCTGTTCTGGGTAGCTGTCTATGGAAGATCAATTGATGGATTTTTGTTGTGTAGTGATTTTTAAGTACTTCAAAGAGTTTACTATATATTTAAACGTGACGGTGGGGGACTTGAGCTTAGTATGTCAAAATTAATTTTATGATTGTGATGTACAGGCAGAGTCCCCAGGTTATGAACAAGATCCGTTGCCTAAGTCTGTCTTTAAGGTACACAGGCTTAGCCCACTGAGCCACATGCTGCCCCCCAATAACAACAACAACAACAATAATAATGATACTATAATAATAAAAATAACCACTGTTTACTGAACTGCACCTCCAGCCCACGAAATGCTGAAGCTGCATAATGTTTTCATGAGCGTTACAAAGTAGTGTGTAAGGTCGTTATTCCAAACCATTTTAACCTATTTAACCTATTTTTTTAATATAATCGTATGAGTTGTCCATAAGTCGGACGTTCTTAATCTGGGGACTGCCTGTACAACTGGAGTTTTGGCTCAGCAGAATTTCATCTGGAAACATTTACAGGAGAATTCAGGAAATTATTCTGTAGAGCAATAAAAAATAAAGCAAGTTAACTATCTGAAATCACCCAGAGTGTCAAGAGGCCTTCCAGCCAAGATGACGACTTTGGTGCGAAGCGAATGCGGAAGGAGGAGCCGTCCAGTGGGGAGGAGGATGCTGAAAGCCTCATCGAGGAGAAGCTGAAGAGGCTACAAGAGATAGCAGAAAGTGCGAGCACCCGCCACAGCACCGCGGAAACAGCAGCGTCTGCCGCGCCCTGCTCCCGCGACCAATGGGAACAGATTGGACACCTAATGCTCTTCACTGCTAAGGGGGTTATTGGCAGGAAAAAGGTGAGTCCCATAGATGGTATACATTTTCGCTCCCTTTCAACTCCCTGCCTGACAGTCCGCATTTTTGCTCCCTCCCAACTCCCTGCCTGACAGTATACATTTTTTCTCCTTCCAAACTCCCTGCCCGACAGTCCCCATTTTTGTTCTGGGAGCAAAAACATAGATTGTCTGACGGTCCCTGAGGACCAAATTGGGAAACGCTATGTTAGTGGGTCAGATGTGTTTGAACAGAAATGCATTATGTCCAGATTGCAGGGTTCGATCTTGATGGCTGCATCATCACCACCAAGTCAGGCAAAGTGTTTCCAACAAGTCCAGATGACTGGAGGTGGGTCGGTCTGCCAAGTGGCCTGTCTCCTGTGCTCCTCTTCGCCACTTTTATTATTAGTGGTATATATTGTTTGCCTTTTTTTCATATGCAGGATTCTGTACCCTGAGATCAAGCCCAAATTAGCTAATCTAATAAAGGACGGCTATAAGGTTAGTACTTTTGTGGTGCTTTCACTTTCCCTCATCAGTCTCATCTAATCATCTAGCTGTCAAATATTCCTAAGGATCACACTATCAGTCATCTCCAACAGTCGGAGAAGACATTTCAGGAGTGACACTGAATTGACATTTTGTGTTTCCATCACTTTCCACTAGGTGGTGTTTTTCACCAATCAGCTGGGCATCGCCCGGGGCAAGCAGAGGCCTGAGGTGTTCAAGTCCAAAGTGGAGGATGTGCTGAGCACGCTGGAGCTGCCAGTTCAGGTTAAGTGCAAATTTAGCTTCATTCATCACATTTATCAAGATGAAATGATATTTGTTTATGATGACTTTTGGGATTTCTCCCGTAATGCTGACATTCCAGGTGTTTGTAGCAGCTGGCCCTGGGATCTATAGGAAACCAGTATTGGGAATGTGGGACCACCTGTGTAAACAGGTAAGAGAGTCCCACACATTCCCAGGCTCTGGATTCAAGATGGTCCAGCTGGTTACACCTTTGATGCATGAAATTCTTACGTTCCTCTTCCTCCGTATCAGGCCAATGATGGCATAGCCGTTGAGAAAGTCCAGAGCTTCTACGTTGGAGGTAAGGCAGCCTGCTGTCACAGTCTAACAATTTCAACATCAGTGTGAAGAAAACCAAGAGCTCAGTGTAGGAGTAAGCTGGGGATTGGTTAATGGGAGCACAGAAGCCATCATGGCGTTGTTGAATTAATAAATATATAAGGAGAGAGTTGACTCTTTGATGATTGTCTGCAGATGCCGCCGGTCGACCAGCCAACTGGGCACCAGGAAAAAAAAAGAAAGATTTCTCTTGCAGTGACAGACTGGTAAGAGACTTCTGAGCAAGAACATCTCACACTGCTATGGTCCCCATCTCTTTTCTGGTTGTTTTTACTGCAGACCATGTCCCAGGCGCAGAGAAGACTATTAGCTCTGGTGAAATGGTCCTTCACCTTGCTAGTTGTCAGTTTGTGCTGGAATTAATTCTCCACTGTCCATTTTTGCTAGTTTGCCCTGAACATCAGGCTGCAGTTTCATACTCCAGAGGAGTTCTTCCTGGGCTGGAAGGTCGCCCCCTACAGCTTGCCTCCTTACGACCCGGTAAGTTCCAGGCGTGGAACTTTAAACAGCAAAGCGCTACTCCAGCGCTGTTAGTGTGTAAACTGCGAGCGTCATGCTTCTCGTTATTCTGCTCAGAGGGCGTGTGACCCGAACGGCCGGCTGTACGACCCACCTGACGCCACACTCACTTCTCCTCGGCAGGAAGTGATAGTTGCCATGGGTTTCCCTGCTTGTAGGTTTTATAGTCTTATTTATATGTTAATCTTATTGATTGTCTTGATTCTGAGGTCATCTTCTCCTCTTGTCCTCATATAATGTTTTCTTCATTTATTTTCCTAGCTGGGAAGTCCACTTTCTTCCAGAAACATATCATTCCACAAGGCTATGTATACGTGAACAGGGTGAGGGAGCGTTCTGCAGCGTCCAAGTGCACACACACATATCAGGGCTGTGTTCTTTAAAGCGCCATTGGGAAGTAAAACCCTACCAATCAGCTAGTGATGTCACAATCGGCAGCCTGGCATTCACTGTGTCACTGCAGCTGCGGAGGAGGGTGAATACATTATTAAGGTGTGACTTTATGCATAGATTTTACAATCAAGTGCAGCTCATGATATAAGTTTTATGATATAATTCTCAGACAACGGGTATCATGTTCTTGAAATGTTTTTGACTTCAGCAAAGAATTGTGGGATAGAACTGAGAAACTGGGACCTCCAGGATTTTTTTTTACTCTGCTCCTTTTTTCAGATAACAGCCATTGGCTTTGATCATTTAGGTGTTTCTAGAATACATTGGCGTGATACATATAATCATTCTCCATCATTAATCCAGTACAGGCTCACTTTGTGGCATGGTGTTGATTGAATGATAATCCCCCCCCCCCCCCGCCACCAGGACACATTGGGGTCGTGGCAGAACTGCGTCTCAGCCTGTGAGCGTGCTCTGAAGGAGGGCCGCAGTGTCGCCGTGGACAACACCAACCCTGACCCCGAATCCCGCAAGCGGTACCTTGCAGAACTCCTGTACATTTTTCTGTTTGTTCATGGGATGTTTTGTCTTTTTCTGCAGCCTTGGCCTCTTACAATCGGCTGTATCTCCTTTGTTGCCCTCAGGTACGTGGATGTCTGTCAGAAGGTGGGAGTGGCCTGTCGTTGCTTCCTTTTCTCGGCCACCTTGGAACAGGCCAAGCACAACAACAGGGTCGGTACGCCTACTGGACCCAGTCCTGCCAGTGTTCGCTGACGCCCCCTGTTGACGTGTTCGGCTCATCTCGTGCTGCTTTGTTTTCTGCAGTTCCGTGAGATGATGCCGTCCGAGCAGAAACATGCCACTGTGAACGACATGATCTTTCACAGCTACAAGTGAGTTAAAGCTTTGACCAGAATGCAAAATGACCATTGTCCTTGGTTGTTGGATATTTATTGCATATCAATATATATTGAATTGGCAACATTGTTATGTCATTTACTTCAAATGCATTTCAGTTAGGGTACTTAGTCATTGATAGGAAAATCAGCTTTTGATCTTTCTTCATTGATGACATTGTGATGTTTATTATCTATATAAGATTTTCCTCTAGTTTACTGATCCAGTTCATCATTTTTCTTTTCTCTTTGCAGGAACAAATTTGTTGCACCAAGCCTATCTGAGGGTTTTTCTGAGATCTTGCAAATACACTTTGTCCCGAGTTTCCCGGACAGCAAATCGGAGGCTCTCTATAGGCAGTTTTCTGAAGGGTGATTGGTGGATATTTTTATTGCCCCACCCAATAGAAAGAGAATGACTCCGGGCACTGAACACTAACTCCTCCAGCTAGTCAGTCTTTTAGTATTTAGAATAGGACTCCCTTTATAAAGAGAGAAGGCAGCATTGTGAAAGCTTTCAGTACAGTAATGGTGGATAAAAAAAAAATAAAAAATCGCATGGATTCTGTCACTTATAAGATTCTTGAAATTGCTTTGGGGGAAAAGACTGTCCATCTGTCTTTCATTGTAAGATGTAATAAATTTGCCTCTCAACAGTACTTGTTAATTCTCTGGTTCATACGTCCCTTGTCATATGAAGCTGTATCAAGCAGAACATTTTCAATGAAATGGCAAAAGAGACAGTTCTGAGCTTCCACTGTTTGCAAGGTTTGGAATATGGAGGATATTCTGCATGCTTTGCACTTCATCCTACATGATTCTCTTTATATTACTCTGAGCCAGTAGTTGTTGAACATCCCAGACCAGTGTATGTAAAGTGATTTGTGATTTACCCTTTGTACCGTGTTGCTTAAAAAGGACATTTATTGATGGACATTTGCGGCAAGTAAGGAATTTGTGAAGGAACATAATTGTATTGCTTAAAATCCAGTTATCAGATCAATTGTATTGACAAAGGTATTTAGCCCTTGTATGAGGAGAATGCTTGCCTGTAGATCTGAGAGCAGTTTGTCATGCTCTCCAGGGAAAATCCATTGGGCAACATAGAAAATATATATATTTTTTTTTTCATTTCTTGCCATTTTATTGCTTTAGAAAAAATACAATAACATATCCATACTGGCAGCTATTACGTAGGTTTTTTTTTTATTATTTTAATTTGCATTCATGTCTAGCTAGTTTCAGAGCAAGGTATTGATACTCAAAGTCCTTGAGCTTGGCTTGAGAAATCAGTGCATTGACTGAATGGTCTTAGCTTAGTAATGCTTTTTTCCCTCTGGTAGATAAAGTTGCAGGAAACATAGTGTTTTGACTATAATATGAAATATATGATTGACTTTGAGCCTGATTTTATCTATGGCTTCCCGGTGAAACTTCAAGAAGCAGCGATCTGGAGCTTAAGCTCAGAGATCAAGATCAAAACCGTATGAATGAATCTACAGGCGTGATCTGCGTCGTCCCCAGAGTTGCAGGAAATGTACCATGTTTCCTAATTTTACTGGTATGTATTTTTAAATACTGATTATGATTGAAATTACATACTACTGATTAAGTATTTTAAATTAATTACAGTTGGTATCTGGGGTGAATATGTGTTCCTGAAACAAACATTTTCTGATCTGTTGGATTAGTGCCACAATGGACTTCCTTGAATGGCACCTAATGATTTGGATAATCCTTAAACAGTGAGACGCAAATGATTCCTGAGTTCAGTATGAGCTTCATCATCATCATCATCATCACATCCATGTTGTGAGACTGGGTGAAGAACCATGGCAGGTTGGGGATATGGGACTAGGAGGCAGTGGACACTTCTGTAGTGCTGCTGCTAGTTGTCTCAGAGACATCTTCTACTTTTTTGCCAAAAAGTTGCAGGATGCAGTTACGAAACTATAAGAAGTGGAGAAGAGAAGAACGAACACGGACAAATTATTCATTTTTTTTTCATAAGAAAGATGAAAAATTACTGCTTAGATCTTTTTGCATATGCAAGTCAAATGGATATTTGTATTTGGAAACCTGACTCGGTACTTTGAGGAAGTGAGCAAGAAGAGTGTAATTTATAAATGGTGAATTTTCACCTGCTTTTCAGACTGACCTGTCTGTTCATGAAGACATAAATGATTGGGTTGTAGATGGTGGCACCCTTGGCAAAGTAGGCGGGTAACGATGCAGCCAGTGGGTGCCAGGCATAGCCCGGGTTACAGGCGGAGAATGTGGCGAATGTAGCGTAGGGGCCCCAGCAGATGACGAAGGCCACGACCATGACAATCACCATTCTGGTGACCTCCCTCTCCGCTTTCTGCGTAGACTCAGAGTCCTTCTGCTGCTGGGCCACCTATGGTGCACCAAAGTGGAGGAGGAGGAGGTGATTTTTTTCGCAGCACCGAAGTTAGTGATGGCGGTTTTTTTAATCTATGAATACCACACAACCGTGTGCAGCTTTTGATCCCCTATGTTACAGATTCACTTGTGATGCATAACTCTGCAGATAGATCATAGTTTTAGCGAATGATTATTATGTCAAAGTGCGCTAGCTTAGCCATTTCAAAACCTCTCCGAAAGTCACCACAGGATTTGAAGCAACCATCCAATGCGGCAATTCATATTTTTTGATGTAAGCACTAGCACACCTTGTATGGCTAATCAAGACCTTGTTGCCTTTTTAAAAACAAATTAAATAAATGAGTTGGTGGTGAAATTTAACAAATACATGGATTAGCTGTGGTGCCCCGAAGGGGGGAGAGGTTTGGGAACTGAAGCGTGTTCATCTAGCCATCCAAAAAGTTGTAACTATTTTGAGAAAAGAAATTCCTGGAAGTTAATTTCCATATGTTCCGTAATGTTAAATTGTTTTTTTTTTTTCCTGAACAAACATATCCTTCCTACACAGATAAACAGCTTTAAACATTTGTTGTCTAGGTCTCTTGCCTGTTTTGTCTTATTATTTTGTCTTATTATTCCTGCTTGCTGTCAATTTTCCGTCGGTTACTGCTGGTTCAGTCCTGCTGTATTCGTCGATTAGACAGTACTGTAAAGATGATGAATTCGCTTCATCGGTGGCAGCTCTGCTTACGCTGTGGATGGCCGACCACACAAAGATGTAGCAGATGATGATGATGGTCAGCGGTAGAATGCAGCATGTGATGAGCAGTGTGATCATGTAGGACTTCACTCCAGGGTCTTCGCTGCCACTGAAGACATCTGGCCCACAGGAAGTCTTAAGTCCATGGGGCCAGTACCTGATTGAAAGGAGAACAGCCAGTTATTACTGTTAATTGAAGGAAGGATTAATTGACCTTTTCGCTTTTGATTTGAAGAAAAGAATAATAAATCACAAATTTTGGTAACACTTTACTAGACGAGGCACAAATAATGTAGTATTATGTTATTAGGCCTACTTGTGTATGTGTTAACCACTAACTGCCGTTAGTTACATACTGATATCATATTTGTTCGTCATTAATGAATTGGGTCATCTTTTATCTCAAGTAATTACTGTATTTGTTACATGTTACTGTATCTGTTAATTCTGTTAGCCTTTGTGAACTACTGAAGGAACAAGTAAAAAATAGCACGAGTGAAATCATTAATGAATCACGGTGCATCTTTCATGACAAGGATCAACTATATTTGTTCATAATATGTATTTCAAGGGTAGCTGAGTTAAGTATTTGTGCCCCCTCATGTGCAGTCTTAGCAAAATTTCTAATGTCCTCTGCATTTCATATGATATAAATGCCTTCCCCAGCAATGGCTGTTATTGTATAGATATAAACAAAGAAGTTCACCAGTTCATTGTGATATTGTTTAAAATGTTTAAATGGGTTCTGTCTCAGCAATACCTGCTCCAGCCAAATATGGGAGGTGCACACCAGAGGATGGCCCAGATCCAAGAGAAGATGATACCAGCCGTGGCCCATTTCCCGTCGAACCGCACGTTTCCAAAGGGTTTGCACACCACCACCCATCTCTCCCAGGAAATCACCGTTAGGGACCACAGACCTGCAATACCTGTGCAGGCAAATTGGAGTTTATTTACGTTCTTGACTGATTAATCTTACAATACTGAACCACATGAAATGAACCATTAATTATAGCATTGGGTTCAATAAGGTTTCTGTGGTAACCCTTTACTTAAGGGGACACAAATAATGTAGAAGTACACATTTACTTAATACATTAATTAACCAGAAACTTAGTTCATCATTAATTAATTATGACAGTTCATGTATTCTGTGCAGGAGCTATATTAGTTAATTATTATTCCATTCAGGAACTAATATATTTCCTGAATGGAATACATGGACTGTCATGGTTGAATAATGATGAACAGACATGGGATCAGCCTGTAACTATCACTTAGTTACTGGTTAATTCATGCATTAAGTAAGAGTTCATTACTACGTTATTTGTGTCTCAAAGTGTGACAGTTTCTGTTAAATCATCTGTTGACAGTATTTGGACTGGAAAATAAGCTTTAGAAGTATCGACTGAGTCAACCTCTACTTTGCTATGCAAAGGTGCACTTTTAAAAAGCATCATAACCTTACACTAATGAGACCTGGCATTCTGGCGCATTAATTAAACTTATAGGCATCCCCCAAAACAGTAAGGACTCCCTCTCAAATCTAATCACCATAAGACCAATATTTATTCTTTTCTTGCACATCAATCTTTAAATTTCTTTCCCATTTTATCTTCATACAGGATGCTCATTACATATAATAAGCACAAAATTATGCTTCACTCGCAGTCTAGACTTAAGAATTTTAGGCCTGTCCTTGGCTCATTTTTAAAGGTGATTTTTTTTTCAGCTTTCTAATATTCATTCTTCGGCTCGCAATAGAATCATTCACTCTATAATTGTTGCAGCTCTTCCATGGGTCTCTGTCTCTTTATATATTTATAGCCAAGGGAGAAGGATATTGCACACTCAATATAGCAATTTTAGAAGAATGTGACCCTGACCAAATCCCCGCAGTCAGAGAAAGAGCCACTCACCGCAGACAGAGACGACGTACCCCTCGAATATACACATGGGGTGTCCCAGGATGAAGTAGCCGAACATCTGGTTAATGATGCTTATTGTGCTGGCCAGGATGGTCTCCCCTATGTCAGCCACAGCCAGATTCACTAAGATCCAGTTCAGCGGGTGCCTGAGTTTCTTGAACTTGGCTGTAGCCACCAGCACCAGGCCGTTGGTGAAGAGGGAAGCCATGACCACAAAGATCATCCAGACGGTGCAGACGTTGTACACCCATCGTGGAGCAATGTGGTAATTGGGCCCCACAAATGCATCTGTGAAAAAAGTTTGAAGGAAGTAAGTCAAAAAATGACTTCTTACTGAGTTTTTACTGAGGAAATGAATTTATTTGGACCTTTTACATGTCCGGAATGCATTGATTAATTCCAATCCATATCAGGAAATGAAACTGGAATGGGGATTAGTAAAAAAAACTATGGGGGGCAGAATTGGAATTGAATTCGAATTTCAGGGAGATTTAAATTCCAACTCCAGTTCTATTTCCTAATTTGGATTAGAACTGATGAATGCACTCCAGAATGGACCCAACTCTGGTGTTTGATTACACCCTCTATCTCTGTCCATGTGGAATTTGCATGTTTACAAGGGTTTCCTCTTATAGTTCAAAAGCAAGCAATGATGTGAAATGGCATCTCAAGAAGTAGCCTGTTTGTGAGAATTTGTGTGAGCTCATACCCTATGATGTCACTATCTGAGCTCAAGTGCCGATTCATCATGACCCTGCACTAGATATGTACAGTAGTTATGGAAAATGGATCAATGTATTTTTACAACTTCTTCCTAAAAGGTCTCTATATTTTTTAAACTATTTATTAGATAACTTATTTAGCTCTTACAAGCTCCTACAATAATTATATTACTATGTCACCTGACATGTGCTGTTGGGGTAAATTTTCCTGCAATTCCCTAATTAGATTAATAATTAGAGGTCTGATTGGTTGAAGAGTTCTCACACTTGGGTTTGAACAGCTGACCCAAAGGTTATTCCAAAAACCTGCACACTCACTGGTCTGTATACACACTGAAGATGGCCTGTCCCCTACTTCAGGTTATAGCAGTGGTTCTCAATCCTGCTCCAGCAAGAATGTTTTCATTCCAGCCCTATCATAATCAGGTTCAGATGGTCCTTAATAGGCTAATAATGAATGTAGCAGGTTAATTGCAGTGTGGATTGGAATGAAAACTTTCTGGCAGGGGGATCTAAAGAAACAGGATCGAATATCGCTGTTTTATACAGACTTTTGCCAAGTTCTGCATTACATTACAATCTCATCACCATACATTTCTGTCTCACCTCTTGTGTTGTTGTTGTTGGTGTAGGTAAAGACTGACTCCCTCGTAGTCTGCTCCTCATGGTGTCGCCTAGCTGAAAACACCACCCTGTCCGCCATGTCCAAAGACCACCCAGAGAGTCAGATCGGAATTTAATGCTACTGTGTCCTTTTAGTGACGTTCTTTTCAATCACTGGGGTTCTGTTTGTCTCCTGTACCCTTTCAGTTTTCCTCCCTCTCCTCCATAGATTGCTGGGTAGACAGTCTTCCAGAAAAGCCTCTTCTTATACTGCACTTGGGAGTATTGGCAAGATTAACACCAACACCTATGTCATTAGTCCGTTAGGAAGTGTCTGTTAAGGGAGAGTGCATAATGCAGCATGTGCTCTGCTTTATTTTGGCTTATCCCTTTAAAACTTTTAATTAATCTTCTGCTCATTAAGGCTAAATATCCAGCAACGCGAATCACTGAGGAAGACGCATGCCTAATCCTCTAATAGGCTTCTCTCACGTTTTTGGGTCATTGTAGTCTTTCAAAATGTAAATCTCTTGTACTGGATCAAGTGGGCAAGCTAGGGGACACAGTTGTTCAGATTTTTGACTTGATCTTGAACTGAAACTCTAAAAGTCTTCAACACAACATCCTGGAAACATCCACCTCAAAAATTCTGAATGGTTCCAACTAATATCTTGTTTTAGTGAGCAGCAGGTAATTATAGATAATTGCCCGGATAGACAAGTAGGAAGCAATCTTAAGATATATAAGAATATGTAAATGTTTTGTCAACTGTGAAATGTGAGAGTCACATCTCTCTTTGGATCCAACTTTGGAGGTAATTAGCATGGGAGACACCTGGATCAGGGGTGTTTATTCTGAGATGGTGCCCATAATGTAAGCCTTGAACTTCAAGGCTTACAGAACATAAAGTTGATCATAGAAACATAGAAGAAGCTTATGTTGGCCAAACTGGTCAGATGGTATTAGGATACTCTACACTAGTGTGTCCCAATCCAGTCCTCGGGGATCCCCAGATGGTCCATGTGTTTGCTCCCTCCCAGATTCCCAGAAAAGGTCAATTGTCTAGCAGGGAGCTGGGAGGGAGCAAAAACATGGACCATCTGGGAGTCCCTGAGGACCGGGTTGGGAAACACTGGTCTACATAACCATCAATCCATCCATCCATCTTCCATAACCACTTATTTGGTGCAGGGTGTATGCGCGCCTGAAACCTATTCCAGGAAACACAGGGCACAAGGCAGGGGATGTCCTGAATGGTATGGCAGCACTGTTCATGGCTATGCGTATTTCAGGGGCCTCAGAGCATCGTGGTCGGTAATTCTAAACTCAGCTCAGTAAAGGTGTCATTAGCCCTCTGATTACTGTAGCTAATCCTCTAGCTGGATTAGCCTGGAACAACGCATTTCCGCGCCCTTTTCAGTCCCTCCCACATAGAATTTGGCACCACAATAAAAGACATTTATTTCAGACTAACAGTCGATTAAATTAAATGATCCATTTAGCTAATCTGTGCTGTGAAAAGACAGCTGTCATAATCCCACACTGATCTGATTAATTAATCCAATTAAGTAATTTACAGGCCAGATAGAGGCATTCCAGCCCTTTTTGGCTACTCTCTGCAATTGTACCTTTTCACCCGAATGAAATACTACATTTGTGAGCATATTTTTCCATGCTGCTCGTATGTAGTTTATTCAATTTGTTAGTAACAGTATAGCTGTTTGTTGTATGTAGTGCTACATCTTATATGATGGTGTAACAAAACTGAACTAGGCATTATATGGCCAAAAAAAACTTTAGTTAATGGTAATTATATGTTTCTTTATATAAGCAATGTCACTTGCAAGAAAATTAATTTATTAGTATTTCAGGGAATTTATGTTATTATGTAGGGCTATGTAATTCAAGGTGAATGAACATTGTAAATATACCGTAAAATAATATTTGTCGTCATTGTATGTAACTTTGCTTAAGGCCCTTTTCTGTATACTGTCATTTCCTTCTCCTCTTCTACATTGTTGTACATGGAAGTGACACTTTTTTGGCACTGATTCCTGGCACGTCGAGGGGCCTTCGCACAAGCAGCAGGCGGAGCAGTCTGCAAATCTGACGTTGATAACAATCCCTTTGAATCCTTGACCTTATGTGACTTTCCATCTGATTTTAATCATAGACTGTTACAGAACTGACCACCAAACTTAAAGCCATTGTCAGTCATGTTCTTACAAATTAATCAGGTTCTCTGACAGCATATATTTATCCTGTTGTAACTTGATTTTTGACGTGTTATTTATTCATCTGTTTTTGAGAAACAGTTGATTGATGCATGACTCAAAGTAAAGCGGCCATATATTTTGGAAAGAGATTTTTGCCGACTTGAAGTTGAGTCAGTAAGTATGGGCTTTAACCTTAAACGTCAATGAGTTAAATGAATGCACTAATTTCAGGACTGCTGCTAAAGCAGAGGAATTGTGTTAGGAACAATGCGGTCTATAAGCATGACTGGAGGGAGCAGATGGCGATGAACAGAATAACTGTGAATTGAGAATTAAATCAATCTGCGCTTTTTAAGTTTACAATGCATTATATATGAATAATGTTATTCTTAATGTATATATTCTTGCTGTCACATGTATTTATTGCTGTCCCATATTTAAGAAATACAGAACAATAACCTTAACCTTGCTACTGACATTTGTAGTGATAGTTGATCATTTAAAGCTGTTTGCTAAATTCATTGCAAATCTACAATACTGAATTATTTGTTTTTTTCACATTTATGAAGAAAAGGAAAAATCTCAAGTCTTTCCATACAAACTCTAGTGTGGTAATCATTCAAACAAAAGAACCTGGAAGCAACCCCAAGCAGATATGGGGAGAACATTTGTTAAATTTATCTTTAAAAATGCAATGTGTATAACAAAAATGTATAGTAATATGAAATTAATTTCATACATTGTAATTTATTCATCTGTTATATGTGAACATAAATAAATAAACAAATTAATGAGTATTCTAAGAAATAAACAGCATGACTGACCTTTGGCCTTAATGCTTCAATGTAACGTTAAAGACCTACTAATTCCTGGAAGTAAACTGGTGGTGTTGTGCTCCAATCTTCCTTTAAAGCTTTAGGAAGCTCCACTACTGATGTTGGTCCACGGTGGTCTTATACAGATCTTTGCAGGGTTTCTAACGTACTGCTTATGAGTATGCATGCATTTATGGCCGGAACCTAGGATCAAACATAAATCACTGCATCCAGCATAGCTAACCAGTTAAATATAATCAGGGACCCATTTGGACCTCCTATGTAATAGGTGAAACTGTACTAACAACAAGAAACAAATGTTTGTGGTTTCTGAGTCATAGCTCAGGTTTAACGATACCAGCTTTTGGGGGGGGGAGAAGGATGCACAAACCACCAAACAAGAGGATTAGTCTGATAAACTGAGGACTCAAGCAAAGCGAGCAACCAAAGTCTTAGTGCATGTCCAAAGGCTCTATTATAGACGCAGCAGATTCATGTTTGCAACGGTGGAGAGTTACTAAGTACATTTTTCAAATCTGTACTTTACTTGAGCACCATTTTTTCCCCCCAAACTTATGACTTTTACTCCACTATGTTTGAAAGACAAATATTGTACTTTTGTCTCCACTACATTTATATATTTTATGACTTAGACAGTGTGACTCTCCCTGTCGGCCCCTGGAGGACGGGCTCCCCCTTTGGGTCTGGTTAGGGTTAGGGCTTCCTCTGCTGCCCCCTGGAGGACGGGCTCC
>JAODKF010000042.1:8474526-8492682 GCA_026779585.1 Mormyrus proboscirostris | reverse complement strand
TAAACAATGGTGATAAATAATGGAGCAGGATAAAGAGTGGAATACATATATTGTCAGTTGACTGACAGGAAATGGATAAATAGTACGGTACAGTGAGCAGTGGCATTGGGGGTATTTTCAGGCATGGGTACAAATAGCATTGTACTGTTTTGCTTATAGACTGTGGAGGGCAAATGAGTGGAGCAGCAGGATCACTGTCAAGTCCAAACCACCCCAAACCTTACCCACACCAGCAGGTAAAGCAGTACCTTTTAAACCCGTAGTTCTACGTTTATATAAATCATCCCAGTAACACTTCATTAAGGCCATGTTTTTTGTCATTTCTAAACACATCCGGGACAATTAATAATGGATTCATAAAGCATTATACACATTTATCAATAGGGATAAAACATTATAGCCATATGTATTATGCATTATATGCTTTATGAAACTCTCAGCTATAATTCACTATAGATCCCTTTATAATGCATTATAACGGTTAGTATAAGCATTAAGTTGGCTTTGTACTGCATTACGCAGGTATCTAAAATGCATAGATAAGAGCTTCATAAGGCATTCATAATGCATAATACAATGGCTGTAATGTGTTATATCTTTTTATAAATGTTTATAGCCACGTTTATAATGCTTTATGAATGCATAATTGTCGGATACAATGTGTTTATAAATTACTAAAAACAAGTCCATAAAGTAGGCCTTAAGTAAACTGTTACCATATTTCCTCACCATTGGGTAAATACATGCCTGTGTAATAAACCTTGTCCTAATTGTTATCCCTACCATAGCACCTATTAACACAGACCTGTTCAACTGGCTGGTATTTCATATTGTTGTCCACAAATCTCTCCTTCGCTCTTCATCTGTTAGCTGTGCAGGTGGCAGATAACTGTTGCAGAGGGTCACGTTATCAGTCTGAAGTTCCTCAACTTTAGCCTGGAAAGTCAGGACCCGTGCCAGTTTGATTATGTTGAAGTGCACGACAGTGGACACACAGAGGATGGAAAAGTACTGGGCAGGTCCGATGCCATCTCTTCAAAGCACTTTTTGTTAATAGTTGTTTAATCCTTTCATCATGCTTAAATATTTGTTTTTTTTTCTAAATTAATATTGCTATTGCTGCTGCTACTGCTATTATTATTGTCGCCGATATTATTCATAACAACAACTTCTTTGATTCCTGGGACTAATGAAATTAATCTTATTAATCAATATTTTAACACAGAGCTTGACAAAGTAGTAATAAATGCAGAAAAATAGACACTAGTGATGCCAAAAAACGAGGCCTCGTGAATCATTTGCTGTATTTTCTGTCCCCACTAGATGGTGCTCTTGGCTTGATTTGGGGCATGTTTTGAGTCCATTTTTTTAACAGACAGCAAAATCTACCGGGGTCAAAAAAACAGCAAATGGTTCATGAACCATGGTTTTGGCCATCAGGAATAGACAAATATTAGACTCCTGGAAGTGTCACTGTTCTCAAAGTCAGGTATATAAAGCATAAATATTGTGTGTTTACGGTGGACAGCAAGATGTAAAAATGCATATATGTGATGTTCAAAAGCTGTCATGTGGCATATATATGTGATGCCTGTGCATGGCTGGGCACATGCAGGGTGTCCCACACAGATGATTGGTATTTGGCGCCACCTAGTGGTTGAGAGAGATGTGAGGATGACACCTGTGTTCTGCCTGTCCCAGGTTCTGTGGCACCAGCCAGCCCCCTGAGCTGACCTCCTCGGGACCTGTGATGACCGTTGTGTTTGTGGCCGATGAAGGCGTAGCGGACAGTGGCTTCCTTGCATCATTCCAGGCCATCGCCCTGTCAGAGAGTGTGCTCTGCTCTCACTGGCTGTTGTTATGAAAATACCTGTAAAGCCCACACAGTCACAGTATTTATTTCATCACCTGATACAAAATAACTACATAATAAATAGATTTAATGTAATAAAGGGCAGGATTTCCCAATGATAGACAGCCCACATTTTTGCTGCCTTCCATGTGGACTGTCTGGCAGGGAGCTCAGAGGGAGCGACAGTATGGACCGACTTTGGTTGCTAGAGGACCGGATTGTGAAACAGTAATCTAGGTTCGGTTTGAAAATAAACATTAGTTGGGACCAAATTAGGCCCGACCCTTCACTCGTGAAAACACGCATGGTATTCCCACTTGATAGGGGTACGTCAAAACTGTCTATACCCAAATTAACATCCTTGTATTTAATCTAAATATTATACAATAATTAATATAATATGTAATTAATAAATAATTATCAGAAGTCAAAGTCAACCGTGTGAATTAGAAATTGAAACTGTTATGGGGTTTTGCAGGCTTGCAGGGTGGAGGTTTCAGGTTTCATTCTGACATCCACTCCCTCAGATGCAGGAAGCTGCAGCCCAGAGCAGTTCACCTGCGGCAGTGGGGAGTGCGTGCACCGGAACTGGCTGTGCGACGGTTGGAACGACTGCGGAGATGGTGCGGACGAGCGTGGCTGTCGCAATGCCACCTACATCCCTTTTGGTAATTTCGCTGCATTGCTCTCACACCTCCATCCATGGTCTAAAGGTCAAAGACCGATACCTGTGAATATATGGTTTTTGGCTCTAATCCTAAAGAAGGAACTGCTGCCTGTGCCATTGAAGAAAGAAAAGAATAGGATGGAATTATCAGTTTGCGAAATATTCTGCTATATAAACGAGCAAAAAAAGTGTCCATCCATCTTCCAACTTCTTATCCTTGGTCAAAGTGATAGGTCATCAACATTTATTTAGCAGATAGTTTTGTGCAAATAAATGTACAAGTGATCAAGGCCCTAACAGAGGCATCACTCTGCCAGCTTAGGGATTTGAACCAACGACCTTCTGATCGGCCCATCTCTGCAGAACCACACACCACCCCAGAAAGAACTGTTTCTCACACATCAAAACATAATGTACAGCACACATTACATTAAATGGCTAATTAGAATTGTATTGAACAAATTATGGTAAAATATATATTATAATGAGAAAATTGTATTTTACTTTTTGAAAATCCAAATCTTAGGCCAGGTCAAGAACCCAGCACATTGTGTCCTTATCATCTACCGTAGCTTCCTCTTGTGAGCCAATTAAGGTGGAGATGTGCCGCGGTCTGAGCTACAACTTCACCTCATTCCCCAACATCTGGCTCTCCATTACTGACCAGAGGGAGGCTTCTGCTATGCTCCGACGGTACAAGGTGAGCCTGGCGTTGGAGGCAACACCTCAACTAGTCCAGCTGTTACTAAAGCTCTTGTTAAGAGCTTTTTAAAGTAAAACTGGCAGCACTTAAAGAAGTCATCATAATGCATTATAGGTACTTTCATAACACGATATAATGAAGGTATCTAAAGTGTTACAATTCTTATTATATAACAAAGCTTAAATATTAACAAATGCTTTAGTAATCAAGCTGATACAAATGTGCATGCATTGTCTTACATAAATGCCCACATACAAAAAGAGGTGATGAAACAAACAAGGATTCCTATGATCTATGCCTCATCCTGGCAGGTGCTGATGGAGTTGCCATGTTTCCAGGCCCTGCGCAGACTACTGTGTGCAGTAGTGGTGCCCCAGTGCAGCCCACAGGGTGGTGTACTGCAGCCCTGCCGCTCCATTTGTATCAGCACGCAGCAGCAGTGCGGCGAGGCACTGGAGCTGCTGACTCTCAGCTGGCCCTTTAACTGCCTGCTCTTTCCAGATGGCCGTGAGCAGGTGGAGTGTGCCCTACCATAGCTCCCAAGTTGGCCCTCAGATCTGATCCACCCCACCCTAACCCTAACCCTAACCCTAAAGCAGTGTTTCTTAAACTGGTCCTCGGGGACGCCCAGTGGTCCACGTTTTTGCTCCCTCCCGGTGAATTGGGAGAGAGCAAAAACATGGACCATCTGGGGTGGCCAGAGGACTGGTTTGAGAATCATTGTCCCAAAGCACCGTCCCCTGGACCATGACCCGCTCTCTGATATCCCAAAACACTGTCTCATAGACTCACTGCTCATCAGAGACACCTCTCATTAAGTATGCCAGTATTTTTTTCAGTTAGGAAATGTTAAAAAGATCAGTCATATTTTCAATAGTTATACTGTAGGGCTAGGAAAGTTAACCACTGAATTATGTTCCACTTAAACATGCAAACTGAAGGGTCGTAGAAATTTTCGAAATCACCATATATTACTATATATAATCACCATTCTGACGATATTAGTTGAGGAGATATGGAATGCAAGATCGAGTGTGTCATACAAAGAACTGCACCATTCTATAAAGGTTCAATGGGACTCGAGCTTATATTCATGTTAGTTTGCTTTGGAAGGATTATTTTTCTCTTTTTTTATTGGCGAAAACTTAACCACAACACTTTGATGTTAGCACTTGTTTGAACTGTTCAGTTTTCCCGTCATGTTAGCCGATGTCTCGACATGTTCGTCTCACACACATTTGTTGTGGTTGCTTGATTCTTAAAGGATGTGGTTGTTTGTGTTCAAAACTCTGTGAAGAAAACATAAGTCTATGACATTTGGAAGCTTGTTACATAAACACCAACGGTTCAGGTTGAACTCAATAATGTCCACATTTCTTTCACAGAAGTTTTTGCTATAATTGATGTTGGGTGTGATAGAAAATTCTGCTCCAACTGAGTGAATGTATTACAAATTTTCCACAATCCTTGCACTAAAGCAGAAGTTCTCAGACATTTTACACTTTGT
The DNA here is from genome assembly GCA_026779585.1 of Mormyrus proboscirostris. NCBI lineage: Eukaryota > Metazoa > Chordata > Actinopteri > Osteoglossiformes > Mormyridae > Mormyrus > Mormyrus proboscirostris. Next base: position 8,487,953 of record JAODKF010000042.1, on the reverse strand, counting down.
AACACTGAGGGGGGTGATGGTTAAAGGTGTGGGGGGGGACTGAGGTTTGTTGGTGAGGACAGTAACACTCTGCAGTTCCTCATGTGTCATACTCCTTGCACTATGAAATTCAGCCCCTGTAACACAGATACCTTTGCATGCCAATAGGTGGTGTTGTTGCATAATTGAGAACCACTGCACTGCAGCACAATGTAAAAACAATGACTTTGTGTCATGAATGATACACAGCAGTGATATGAGCAAATACCCATTACATCTGTAATAGGTATTTGTATATGCTCTAAGTAATTTAATACCTTCAAAGCAAACTGATGTTCAGTTAGAGTGTGATACAGGCTTGAAGCCATTTTTACAGGAGGACAACCTTTTTGAAAGAGGTCAAAATGATGAGAAACACTCTTATGAGAAGTTGAGATACCACAACAGCTCATGGGAAGCTGAGCTTCTGCACCACAGCACACAGAGCACCTCACAACACGCACTGGAAAATAATTCATGTAAACAGTTTGAAAATTGTGGTTTTTCTGGCAAAGACTTTGGGGGTTTTTTGCATTTCGATAAAGAATATAGGAGATGATAGTTAGTTCATCCAGAAGTACTAATTCACTAATCCACTCCATGAAAGCACAACAGATATTTTAATATTGTTACAGTCAGTTAAGAATGGCTTCAAACACTGCTTCTTGATTCATCTGGAAATAATTCCTTAAAGTGCATATAACGTTAAAATGTTAACAACCTAAAATAAACTGCACACAAATATCTGGATATAATGACAATCGATTTTTATGTGTGAAAAAATTTTGATAAAGCATAACCCATGTGAATGCTCTCTTATAAAATGACAATTTTTTTTGTTTTTTTACATTTTCAAATTTTAAAATAAAGTTTTATATTCGGTCCAAATATACACAACAAAAAAAATAAATTTCAAAATACTTTTTCGTTTTATTGGTCAGTGACACCGCTCAACAATTGCACGAGTGGCATGAAATGTCTATTCTAGAGAGGTAATAGTGCAAAGAGAACATCAACAGATCAGTGTCAGCTGGCAAAAAGACTGGGAGGCCCCAAATACGATGGAGACCCTACAGGTCTAAACAAACAAAGACCAACTACATAAGTGAATTGTGCCATTTCACACATGGATCAAATCAAATTAAGATTTCATATTAGCCTTGATGCTATTTGTTGTGTATATTTCATATTAGCCTTGATGCTATTTGTTGTGTATATTTCATATTAACCTTGATGCTATTTGTTGTCTCTGGGCATTATTGGGGGCGTGACGACTTTGAGCGTGTGGTCCAGGGCCGTCGCCGTGAGCCCCCAGACCCTGTGCTTTCCATTGCGGAACACGGGAAGGGTGTAGGCGTAGCGCTCGCCCTTCCGGAAGTGTGTGTAGCCACGATTCTCCTGACTGCACAGGTGGGAAAGTGAGATGGTGAAGATCTCATCCACCTAGGAGGAGGAGAACAGAGCAGTTCAGAGGTTATGCAATAAGGTGGAAATAGCAGGACTTTTCAATATACTGAGGAAAAAAAATAACGCAACAGTTTCTATCATGCATAAACAATAAATTATTACCTCAGCAGGATTTGGACGGAAGTTTAATGCCTCCAGGGGGCCCAGATTTGCTATTACAGGGGCAATAATCATTCCTGACTGAAAAAAAGAAATCAAGCAGCGGTAGCATTTTACTTGAGGGGGCACAAATATTGTAGTAGTGCACTCTTACTTAATGCATTAATTAATCAGTAACTAAGTGTTAGTTACATACTGATCCCATGTCTGTTCATCATTAATCATAAGGGTTCATTTCATGCAGTTACTATATTTGCTCATGATTTGTACTTGAGTAGCAACTAAGTTACTTGTGCCCCAAACAGCAATTCATACTTGAGGGCCTTCATACTGTACATTTTCAGGGTGTGACACGTACTGAAACACTAGAAGCGAAACGGATCTCGGAACAGGACTGTTACAGTAGATGACATACAAATGATACACATCTCTAAATTCTAAAATATTATGTTGCCTCTTTGTCAAATGCTGGTATTTACCATGTCACATCCATTTTGATTTGTATATAATGTGAAACTCAAATCCATACAGACAATTTTGTTCCTTTTAGATGTTTCCATGGGGTGAAATGGACAAACTACAGTTCATGCCAATGCAGCCTACAACTGTGTTGATCAACACTTATGGGTTGAAGAGCATTACTAAGTTTTGAAGGGGGCACGGATGTCCTCACCCAGTCCCTAAGAGGCTTCAGCACGCCCCACACGCTGTCCGCTGCCACAGTGATGCCCAGCTCTTCACGAGCCTCGCGCAGCGCCGTGTCGACCACATCTCTGTCTGAGGGGTCCCGCTTCCCCCCTGCAAAGCTGAGCAGGTCGTCCACATTTAACCTCAATTTAAGGTGACTAAACATACCCAGCCTATATAGGCAACACCAAATCAGTGAAGATCTAGACTCTAATAAGCACTGTGCATCTAAAGGTGTATGGAACAGCACAATTTAATGCAGAAATTATATATAAAACAAACATACAGTACTGTGTAAAAGTCTTAGGCAGTCAAAGGAATGTTTATAGATACTTTGTGTTCAGAACAAAAACACAAATTAGCATTAAGACACGGAAATTAAGAGTAATAAAACAAAAACTAACAAGAATTTCCTCCATTCTCCAAAAACTTACTGATAACTTATTGGAAGGTTAGATGAACACCACTTCAGTTCACAAACCTCTCCTCAGGGGCACCCCAGCCATTCCATCTATTTGTTACATTTCACGTCCAGCGCAATTAATCAATCAATTAAATTAGTTTACGAGAGTCACTGTGGTATCGATTAGCTGTAAGAGGTAGGTACAAAAATACAAGTGCAATGGATTGTTGTTGCAAAAACTGGGGTGACTTTAGGAGAGATGTTGAAGTGACTAAGCAGACACTTTGACAGACATAATATCATAGTTTTACACCAACAAAGATAATCTGAGCACTATTTTCTTAGACTGTCTAAGACTTTTGCACAGTACATAGCCTATATTAGCAGCAGCAAATCTGACCAAAACAATTACAGTAACCAACATTTGAAATTTTATTTTTCAGTTCAGGGTGATATACAAAATCACCACCCTGAAGAATTGGGAAATTTTAACGGAATTAACCCTCCACCCCTGACAAATGCACATATATGAACTAGACATTCTGCTGGAACCAGGAATGTTCCCAAAAAACAGACTGCAGATTTCCCTGCTAAAACACATCTAAACTCTGCTAATTACCAACTTTAGTAAGTGTGTGTGCAGGGGAAGCTGCAAACTGGCCCTCCACGACCGGAATTTAGGAACCCTGTTCTAGACATTAATTGTCAATAACAACAACAAAAGGAAAAAAACAATGAACACAGATCTCTCTGTCACTGAGCCCAGGGTTGCTTACCTGACATCTCCTTTATGCCTCCCCTTGAGAGTGCTGGACCTGAGGGTGAACAGGAAGGCCGGTTGGCCTTCCACCAGGCACAGGGAGACCAGCACTGCTGCCCAGTTCTCAGGCCTGTCCTTCTCGTATAAGGCCCCATTGGGCTCTAGTGCACGGCGACACCGTGCTTCGTTCTTTACAGACAGGCATTCTCTAAGGCTTGCCTGCCTGGAATCGGTCCTTGCTGGAACAGCAGCACTGTGGTCTAGGCAGCGGCTCTGGGACCACAAGCCACTGAAGGGAATCTGACCGTCACTGTGAGGCCTGACCTTTGATGGGGAAAGAGTCCAACTTGAACAAGTGCTCTTGTTAAACAAACCCCGTTGCCCATTTTCATTACCATAGGTAACACTATATGCAGTTTCCACATTTGTGGTTGGGTTCTGGCCGTCTTCCCCCTGGCATTTACAGAACCAGCTTTCATTAAGACTCGATTGCCTGCATTTTTTGGTATCTTTCCCAGTAAGACGTTCAAAGAGAGGTTGAGTCCAAGAATGCAGGGAAGGAAGTAAGCTTACAATTCTTGTGCTAAGCTGTCCTCTGGTGCCAAACTGTCTGTCTAAGAAGGTAACCTTTTGATTCGGTCTTTGAAATGGTACCTTTTGGTAAAGTTTCTCAAAAACTACACCAACACCTGTCCTGAAAGCGAAATGATTTAGGGCATGAAAGGAAAAGCAGCAGAGACCTTGTCTACATGGCAAAGAGAGTCCTTGCTGGTGGTTGGGTAATTCTGTCACCATTTTTCTCTTTTCTCTGCTGTGGAGTGGACTGGAGGGAAAGGGGCATCCCAAACTGGAAAACTTCCCTGTTCTTATCCAGCCCTGCTTCAGAAGCAGGAGTTCAGACAGGAATCCGCTGAAGAGCAGCAGCGATCTCTGTGACTTATGGCAGAATGACGGAGTTTGCAACAATGGATACCTAAACATCCTGAAATAGCTGTTATTTTAAGTTTGGTTTTACAGGTAAGTACAAGTTCTTAATGTAGCTGTGGAAATGTGTTACTATTCAAAAGCACCCATCCATTCATCCATCCATCTTCCAAGCACTTATCTTGGGGTTGCGGGGGGGCCCTGAAGCGTATCTCAGACAGCCTGGGTACACCCTGGATGGGATGCCAATCCACGACAGGGCACCGTTCAAATAAATGAAAAAAATTAAGTGTGTTTTAGTTATTATATACATATGTTAACAAAGATTAAAGCTGTATGATTAAGGCTGAATTTACAAAAATGTACACCTTAATCATTGTAATCACAAAAATAAATAAAAATTGTGAAAAAGTTGCTGATCTAGGTTAACATCTACAGCAGACCTACCAAAATTAAACTCTTATATTCCAAATGAAAAAAACTTAATCTTTTCAACAGCAGAAACCAATACCGGTCAATTCATTCGTATTAGTCAATCATTGCATATGATCGACAAATTAGCAACCCATCAATTAGTTTTGCTATGATACTGAATAACTGGCGTCTATTCAAAATTTTCTACGCTAATTTGCCCGAATATGGCCTTTATATTCGACGAACTTATAGAGAGACAATAGTATTAAAAATCTAGTTATGCTGAGAATTTATAACCGAACACAGTTTATCAATCGATACGCAGGTAGCGATTATACCAGAGGTAATTAGACTAAAGGTGATATACCCATATAAGCGTGACGAAATGTCCAAAGTTTCGAGAATTCACTAATGTTAAGGTAAGTTTTTCGACTTAGCAGCAGCATAATTAGCTACGTTTAATTCTGTCATTTGTCCTAACGCGCATTACACAAGTGCAATGTGCCGCTCCTTTTCATCTAGTTAATATTATTTGACCTTGAACTAGGTAACATAAATTATAAATGAAACGGTAATCTTTATGGTACCGTCCTCTATGAAACTAGAGAATCAAATTCCTGCTATAAACAGTGAGGATTGAGATTTTCAGGATTGCATGAGAACAAGCGGTGCCGGCAGCTCGTTTTTGTGTCCCGGTCCAGCCATAAATTACATGGCTGAATTAGACCTTTGATTAAGCAGAAACTCAGGACGTATCAGTAACTCGTCGGCAGCTGTCTTCACCAGAAAACTTGGGGAGTGCAGGCCTGAACCGCAAAGGCTTAATTTCACGTTCTTTCTTACTTGAGTACATATTGCAAAAAAATTGGTCAAAACGACAGCTGAATCCGATATACAAATCAAATCCAAATAATATTTTAACTGCAAGAAGTGGTGCTCACCTTTAAAATATAAAGTACAATTAGATACAACTTCACAGCAGTACCTCTTCAGCTGTCACTATCTATTATGGCGGAAGAAAGACTCCGTTTGGGTTTAATGCGTCATTTTTTAAAGTGACAGGCTCGAATTAAAGTAGCTTATAAAAATGTTTTTGCAGGTTTTACACAAGCGATAATAAATATCGCTGCAGCACTTATTTTGCCATTTTCGGCGGCTGCTTTGTAGTATTCTTGTTTACTTCCGTGTTTTCATCCGGGGTCTATCGTTTTTATCATATATAGTGATGAGGACTGAATACAAGAATCATTTGTATATGAAAATAACCTCATGGCTGCGTGTATCAAGCAATAATGTCTTACTGTTTTGAAGTGAGATTTGTTTTTCCCAAAAGATGTTTCATCTGCTTGTTGTTGTTGTTGTTGTTGTTGAAAATGTGAATAGGGTAGTAGTTTCAGATCAGTACAAAATTATCCAATACAGCTTTAGTTGATATAATCCTAGATGTACTGTACAAAAGTCTTGGACTTGAAAGAAAAACGTTTAAAGCTGTTTTATCTAGGTAGGAAGTGTTTATTAAGAAAAACAACAATTTAAACTTAATAATGCATGCAAATGAACAATAACACAATAAAATTTAAGAAGAATTTCATCTGTTATGGACATCTTATGGAATAGCTAGCTGAACGCTGCTCAGGGACACCCTGTGTATTCTTTAAATTCCTCAGCCAGCGCACTTAAATTAATAATTTATTAAATTAATAACTAGACGAGGTCCTGATTAGGCAGACATGAGGCGCTTGTAGTCGAGCCTGTGCAGGATTGTAAGGCATTCAGTTTACGTTTCTTAAGGAAGTAACTGTGAGTAAGACCTATATATAATACCTTAAACAGAATTTTTCACCAAAGACTTGGTATTCTTAATAATTACCACATAATAGTGGATTTTATTTCTATGTTGTGCCAAAGTGTGAACAAGTCTCTGATAAAATGACGATTTATAATCAAAATACATTAATCAAAAATGAATTTTCATTTGTTGTTGTGGTGTGTAGCTAATGAAGCTTGTCACTACAGCACCAAAGAAAATGGTACGTGGGGAACGCAGGTTGAATTTTACATAGTGATTAGTGAAAGTAAATACTAGCCCAAACCTCAGGTCATGGTTTTCTAACTGAAAAATGTGTGTTTGACTTTTTTCTGAGCTCTAATTCAAACATGCAACATGCAACCACTTTTTCTGTGTTGTAATTTTTGTCTGTGTGTCAGCTGCTGTTCTCTCTTGTGATGGTTAATGCCTAACTGGTCTAGCAGGATGGTCCTTTGTAAACCCTTTTCCTGCATGTCTGCTTTGGTGGAGGTTCCAAGCTGCTTAACACGGGACCAATAAGAATGCAGATGTTCTAGAAGACCGGCTGTCCTTCCAGCTTATCCAGTATCTGAGGCAGTTTCTGTGTTCTTAGAAGTTCCAGGCCTGGGATTCTTTCCACTTATTTCTTCGCGCTCAGGCTGTGTTCCTCATCCTCAGACAATTTCGGCTTATTTTACTCAGATTTTTCACTTGGATTATTATTTTTTTCCCTGCCAGTTTACCCCTCCCTCTTTCCTATGGCATCTTCGGGGTGTTCAGAGCTGGAATTTAGCTGCTCCGTCTGTCTGGAGACACTGCACGAACCTGCGACTCTCCCTTGCGGACATACCTACTGCCTGCCATGCATCCAAAGCCACTGGGACAGGGGGGAGGCAAAGAATGTATACAGTTGTCCCCAGTGCAGACAGACATTTAGCCCACGGCCCAAGCTGGCCAAGAACACCTTACTGGTGGAAGCCATGGAGAAACTGAAGATGAGGGTGCAGGAGGTAAGCCCTGCATCTATTTGCTCAGTCGCACCATCGCTGCCCTGTGCTCCGCTAGGTGACGAGATGAACGAGGGCCCAGGTGAGACAAGTCTGTACCCAAAGCTGCCTGGGAACCCCAGGCTCTGTCCTGATCACCGGCGCCCATTGGACCTATTCTGTCGCAATGACCAGCAGTGCATCTGCAACATGTGCAAGAATCATGGGCATAAGGGCCACTGCGTTGTCAGTCCAGAAGAGGAAAAAAAGGAGAAGGAGGTACGGCTTCATCAACATTATAGTCTCACTAACATTGTGTATTAACATTTCACATGAGTGTAGCCTGGTTGGTTTGAGGCGATGCCAATCATTGTGGTCTGTCTGTAAAGCGGGAGATAGCTAAGATGCTGGCAGACACGCAGGGAAAGATCCAGCAGAGGGAAAGAGACCTACAATGTCTACCACAGATGGCTAGAATCTACAAGGTATGTGACCGTCCTCCACCCACTGTACCGACACGGGCTATATCATTCTAAAGCAAATCTGCTGCTAGGGGCAGGTAGTCGACTGGGGTGGGGGGAGAGGGTCACCTTTGCTAAAATTTTCGAAGGTTATGGGGCATGGGGGCCTCGGTTGCCAAAAACAAATATGGTGATCTTATGTGACTGAAAAGGGGCAGATGCTCACCCACACACACGTATCCTTATGGGGGACACGCATTCAGTTTTATGAGAAAAATGCTAACTATGACAAGCTTAACCCCTTACCAGCCCTAACAATAACTATAAATAACCAAACAAAATGCAAGATTTTTTGCATTTTTAATTTTTTCTTTGTAGTCACACATTTTTATAAAATAAAAACAAGGAAACTGGTCTCCATAAGGGGAAAAAAAAAATGGATATTCATCACGTTGTGGGATCATTGTGTCCCCATAAGGTAAAGTGTACACACACACGCGCACACACACACACACACACACACACATGTACCTGGTGGTAGGAATGTTGTGAGGTAACTTGTTTTCAAGATGGTTTGTACAAGGTTTTTTTTTCCGTAAAAGTTTGTCAAGCACTTGTCTAAAACTAATGTTGCGTGTAATTTTCATTTTATTTCAGTTTGCTCTCTGTCTCTCTCTCTAATTGTAAATATGCTTGTTTCAGGACTTTTCTCAAGCTCTACAGCGAGAAAGTGGTCAGATCTTTGCAGAGCTGGTACTCAATGTGGAACAGATGAGTACTCAAGTGAACGAACTACTTTGTTCCCATGAGAGCACAGCCAGCACCTCTTGTGAGGGGCAGATCCAACGCTTGGAGCAGGAAGTGGCACAGCTGCGCAGACGGGATGAAGAACTGCACAGACTGATGCGCATCCAGGACAGTGTGTGTTTCCTAAAGGTACCTGGATGCTCTAGGATGGGTCCATCATAGTCTGGCTTCTATTGGGTCAAGATAGATATATTTATTCTCTTCTCTAGTTATTTAATCCCTAACTTATATTATTAGATACTTCTGTTAAACTCAGTTAATTCATTGCAGAGTTCCCCAAAACTGGTCCTGAAGGGTCAGTCTGCAACACAGTTTTCAGATTTCGCTGCTCAAACACATCTTAATCATCTAAACACCATGTTTAGTAGGTGTATCTGAGCAGGGAAATCTGGAAATTGTGTTGCAGACTTGCCATCCAGGAATCCTGATTTATTGCTTTCGGGTGGAGTAAATGTTTTTCTTGTGAAGAAACTGGGAATCCTAAGTATTTCTAAATACGTATGTGGTCATATGTAGAGAACTCCTAACATGATGATCTGGAGGTGGGCTGCCTTCATACATGTTGTATGAATATTTTCTGTGCCTGTCCAGAACTTCCAGATGTTGGAAGCTCCATTCCAGGATGGCGGAGATATGAAGGTGGGGGCAAACTCAGAGGATACCCTCCGGGCCGTAAAAGTCGTCCTGGCAGAGCTGAGGGTGAAGCTGCAGGAGCTTTTAAAAGCCAGTATAGCGAGGATGTTCCTGGCACGTAAGTCTGCTTAATGCTCTCTGCTTCGGGAAAATAAAATCACGTCTTCACTTATCTCTCCGGAGGGAGTGCCGTTCCGCTCGTTTAGATAATGGAAAAAAACATTTATGTAAATGTCGTCGTCATCTTTATAAGGTCTGTTGTTATCAGTGGGTTCCAAGTGGCTTGAATTTGCAACATGTACATTTTCTTTTTCACAGTGAACGATGCCGGGCCTCTGCCTCTTGTGTCCAGCAGTGCCGGTGCTGAGGGAGCTCAAAATGAAGTGAGGCAGCTATTCCAAACCACAGGTGAACACTGTCAAAAGCAACGTGCATCAAAATCCAGTGACACTGCAGGGGAAGCTGAATGAGGTTCAGAGGTGGATAGTTCAGGTCCAGAAAGTAAAAATCCAGACTATGATTTTGTTTCAACCAACCAGTTAAGTATTCCATGACTGATTCTACTGTATATGCTCAACTGGTTGGTTGAAACAAAATCATAGTCTGGATTTTTACTTTCTGGACCTGAACTATCCACCTCTGACAAGGGTATACCAAGGATATTGTCCTGACTGCTATCATTCTGAAATGTATAACATGACACAGTATTAACATTCCACAGTTATTTCAGATTATAAAGATGCGATACCATTTCAAATAAATGGACCTGATTTTCAAATAATTAATTTTTCAGTAAGTGAAGCCTCAGCCAGCAGCAGTCCACCAGCCCCTGAGCCCAAGACAAGAGATGAACTTTTAAAATGTGAGTTTTTAATGCTAAATGATTAGCTTATGTAATTCATTCCAAGCTGCACCCATAAAGATAAAAATCCACTGTCACAGAAATCTGATTCTCATTCATGCCCTCCCAGAAAGAGGAAATGTGGTGTAGACCTTCTAACAGAAGATGTAAGGCTTAAACTGCACTGATACTCAATGTAGATATTTGCTTAAGGTTATTTGTTTTGTTAAGGTTATGTCAAAATTCCCTCTGTCCCAACAGACCGCTTTGAGCCAACCCTGGATCCCAACACAGCCTACCGGCACATCCGTGTGTCCGAGAAAGACAGGAAGGCGACACTGCGGGCTGAGAATCAGGGCCACCCGGAGCACCCTGACCGCTTCCAATACTGGCGGCAGATTTTATGTCGGGAGCCACTGGCTGGGAGCCCCTACTACTGGGAGGTAGAATGGAATGGCCAGAAAATCACCATTGGAGTCACCTACAAGGAACTGGGCAGGAAGGGGTCTGATGATAGTTGCAGGCTGGGTCATAACAGCCAGTCATGGGGTCTATACTGGTCTGGGACTGGATTCTCGGTGTGGCATTCTGGGAAGGAGACCGCGGTCACTGGTCCCAAGGCCCGGCGCATTGGGGTCTTTGTAGACCAGCAAATGGGGATCTTGGAATTCTATGGAGTCCTTAACAACCAGGTCCAGCTCCTACAAGTGGTCCAGGCTTCCTTCTCTGGCCCATTATACCCTGGGTTTAGGTTCTGGTCTGGAGCAGGTTCTAGTATAACTCTGTGTGAACTTGACTGAGCACAATATGAAATGGTTCACTTATGGTGATGGTAATGATTATTGCCAGATGTAAGTCACGTTGCCTTGCAAACTGAATGTTTGTCATTTTATGCCAGTTGTTCTCAAACAGGTCCTCATCCCCTCCCCATAGTCCACATATTTGTTCATATCAGCTGCAACTCAAACCCAGGTACTGAAAGGTAACCATAAAGGCACTTGACCACTTAGAAATATGTGTGTAAATCAGTGTTTCCCAACCGGGTCCTCGGGGACCTGCAGACAGTCCATGTATTTGCCAGGAGCAAAAACGCAGACCGTACGTGGGTCCTCAAGGACCAGCATGGATAATACTGGTGTAGATTGTGGAACAACAAAATGTGGACTGGTTCTAAAGTTTGGTTTCAGAACCACTCGTTTAGACTATCCTGGTAGATCAACTTTTCATGGAGATTTAAAATTCACTATGCATGTGTCATTGTTATAAACTGGGTGACAAATAAATTCATTAGGGTTTGGAAAACCACAAGTATCATTTTGATTTAGTTCCCACTTTTTCGTCACAGACCTGCTCAGTCTGTCGACGTTGCACTGAAACTGATCATTCTTATTTTCTCTTACTGTTGAAATGTCCCCACAATACTTAAGGACCCTTCTGACTCCCCATTTTAAAAATTTGCCAGTTCAGTGGTTCTTATATCATGTCTTCAAGTAGACATGCATATGAGTCACATCACCCCAGAAACATCCAATACCTTCAACATATATGAACAGATTTCATTTGACCCTGCAATTTTTCACAAAGAAAGGCCTCTGACCACCACAGAAACGTCTGCAGTAACAGACCCTCATCAGTCAGCACAATACTTTATTGTGGAACCTGGAATCTATCCCAGATAGCAAAGGGAATAATCAAAAGGCACATGTGATGATGATGAGAACCCATTATTGCTGATGCAATACACCGCGTCACTAGTCACAAGTACCAGCGAAATAATGGCCATCAACCCGACCATACATGTACACAAACATCACATATTATAGGGGGTAGACAGGTCAGGAAAACAGGAGATATATAGGAAGAACAGAGATAAAATGAGGAGAGAGGAGACGAGATGAGAGGAGGAGAATAAAAAAACAGCCCCCAGACTGTATTTCAGTAGGGAGAACATTGTAGGAACCAAAAAAACACCTCAGCAACATGAGCACATGGTCACTACACCTTACAACATAAAAAGTCATGACTCACAACAGGGGAGGGAAAAGGGGGGGTGGAGGTATCCCAGCATAGACAAGCAGCCATCCGGTCCTGCAGCCATAGAGATGCTGGTCACAGACCCGCCTGTCCACACCGGGGGTATGAAGCGGCAAAGGCGTGTAGGAATGCAGAGTGTCTTACTGCCTTGTCCTTCCTGGGGAGTTGTTGATTCAGCAGCGGCCTTGGCCGAGGACCAATGCTGATTAGGGGGGAGCCAAAAGCAGATAGAATAGAATTGTTTGGGTTTTTGGGGTGAGGAGCTGTAATTTCACAGCTCCTCTAATGTCCACGCTGGTCTCCGCCATCCAAAGCTGTGAACTTCTCCGTGATGTTATCCAATTTGTGATCAATAGTCGCAGTGATGTTATCCAATGTGCACACAATGGGCAATTTAGAGACACCAATTAGCCTAACTGTAGGAAGAAACCCGCGTAATACAGGAAAAATGGGTAAGATTGACATACACAAAGGGGGTTTACACCCCCAATTGCAGGTGCAAGGTAACAGCACTAGCTACTGAGACAGCATGCTGCTCTTCTTTTTTGTCTTACTGTACAGGGATGGTGCCTTATTAAACTCCTATGCCTGTTTTGCAGTTGTCAGATCCCACCGTTAAATCTTAGCTGCACTATTGTATCCCGCCACCGTTGCCATAGACATTGTCTTGCTAGCCTGGTACTGTAACTCAAATTTTTCTGACATTGTATTTTCTGTCAATAGATTTCCCAAGCTGTGTGTAGGGGGGTGGGGGGTTAGAGATAGAGGTTGGAGGTGTTGGTGAAGTAGGGATTAGACGGGGGAGAGGGGGGTGATTTTTTATTTTTTTTGTCCGCTTCTTTGGCATTTGTATGCACGCTCATTTTAACTAGTCTAGCATTATGATAAATGCTTATGCAAGTTAAATGCTGCTACTGGATTAATGACATGACATGCATATTTGTGTTCATTGGTTCCATTATTTAAATTAGAAATCCTTTAAGAAATACATAACATATGCAGCGTTATTGTATGAAAACCTCATTAATGTGAATATATTTTGAATACATTCAAATAATATGCAGTTTCGACATTATTGTGTCTGTCATGCAGGATAAATTTATA
>JAODKF010000042.1:8439039-8449227 GCA_026779585.1 Mormyrus proboscirostris | reverse complement strand
GCAGTTTGCCTGACTTCCGTCTTCATCCGCAGTTTTAGAGTACTTTACATTATGCATAGCTGTGTATGTGTAAGATTGGCCACCACTGCCTTAGAGCCTTCAAGGATGTACCGCATTACACATAATGTTTCTGTCACTGCAATTTTTGGGATGATATATTTTTCCTTTCTTTCTCCTTCTTCCTTCTTTTTTCCCCCCCACTTTTCAAATTAAAGACTTATTGCAAAAAGAAAAAAAAAAAAAAAGGATTTACAAAATTAACAGATACAGTGACAAATATAGCAACCGCTTGGCATGAAACATGCGTCATGATCCATTAATTAATGTTGAAAATCACAAGAGTATATAATGAAGACGTTTGTGGTTAAATAATACATAAGTAATAAGATAATACTATAGTATTTGTGCTCCATCAAGTAAAATGTTACCAGTAAATTTAACAGTAGGCAATCGCAGCCTTACCCGAACACATGTAAGGACCTACGCACTTCTAAAACCAGTTGTTTTACGTCCATCTCGTTAAATACTCGCAGCACTTTCCGCATGTGCCGCATCATCTATTTGAAGACTAATACATGAGATTTAAGTTTGTAAAATCGACACATTGAAACTACAGGTTATAAGCCGAACATTTGTTTAAGACCTGTTAAAGTAAGCAATCTGAAACAAACTATTGATATACATTTACAATACTTTACAGGAGGAGTACAGATACTGAAAAAAACACTTTACGAAACATACAATATCAACTGCAACTATTGTATGACTATAAAAAAAAAACAGTGCTACATAAATCCTTCTGCCTACCTATTTCCAAAATGAAGTAAGTTCTCACTCCTACTTGCAGTTAGTAATAAGCAACAGTGAATTTATACGCCTTTATATGTCTGTTTGCGCTTCCGCGTTTGATCACGTGGTGCTGAGACGGGAATCTCCGGCGTTTCTGAAACTTCACGAGAAGCTCCTTAATTAGAAAAGCAGATGGTTATTGGTTTGTGAAATCTACCTATTAGGAAAAAGAATTACTGATCAAGGTTCTAATCTATGTCTTGCGCCATTGATCCGAGATTTCAACATCACGTTCTGATTAGTAGTGTAAACTTTCAATACACTTTTAAAGAGTGAATAGTTATAAACGCAATGGTGTATTGCCTCAGAGGTCCTAAGCAGTTCCGGACATCCAGCAGGGCCTGGATGCTCTGACGTGACTCATAAAATGGAACATATGAAAATTATAATTATTAAATTATAATTACGTCTCTTGTTTAGATTTTTAACTGTACATAATATAATAATATCAAAACAAGTATTGTTGCTCTCGTTAGATTAGCTATTGCATAACTGTAAGTGTTCATTGTTAACTGGCATCATTATGTACTCATGAACACTCAACCGGCAGGGCCACCTGTTAAATGAGTGGGAGTCTTTTAAGTGATGTCACTTTTCCCCCTGGACTGTTCCTAAATAGGTCCATTTTCATGTCTCGAGGGCTCTCACAATGTTAAAAATCGTACTTAGAAGGTCGCAAACAGGTTTTCTATGCTCTAACTATGAAAATATTCAATTTATAAATAAAGATTCAGAGTCCGGAAGTGACTAATCGCATTAAACGAGGGCTGACTGTATTTGTGGTGATCTGGGAACTACTCGTATTTCATTTTTGAGATAGCGAAAGTCAAGCAATGCCACTTAGTGACAGCAAAGGGAAGAGCGATGAGCGTCTGCAGGTCACATCTGTGAGTACAAGAATTCAAAAGGTATTTGATCGCTCATTTGACAGTTTCACAAAAACATTATATGGATGGAGATCTATATGTGTTGTCATATTAAACCTGTCTACATTAAGACAAGTCACACAAAATTGGGCTTTTAATGAATAGGTGGGGACATTGTGCAGGGGGTAGTGACTAAGGATTAGATGGGGGAGGGGTGTTGTCACTCCAACAGCATTTAGTTATACCATAGCCAGCATAACAGCTGTTACATGTTGAAGGACATAATACCCATTATAAAATCAGTATTTTACTATTCCCACCCATATCCAGTTCAGGTCCTCTGGCTGAAGGATGTAAATGGTGGATTTTGTGCAGAACTCCATCGGTGAATAAGGTGAGGTCCTTCTATTTGTTAAATTCTGCAGAACGTAAAATGCTATAGGTCATCGAACTCTAAACTTTCTTTACATAGGGCTGAAATATAGCTGATCGTTTTCTCTAGTGGGAATAATACTGCAGCCTCCTGTATCCTGAGACATGTTCCCTCTAGGATTATCCCTCTCGATCAGTGGAGAAGCGGAGATTCTTCCATTTGGCTTTCCTCAGTGTTACTGTCTTCTCTATCCTGCCATTTGCTTCGGCGACTTCTGAAAGTATCATTTTCTTCTTTGCATCTATGTCATCCTCAGGTCCCCAAGTCTGCGGATGTGCACAATATTCAGTCTCTATTTGTATTTTTTTGTACCATCTTTGCACTTTGTTTTTGCTTGTATGATACATTTTATGTACCTTATTGCTGTATGCAAAGAAATTCTGCCTGGGATCAATTAATTATGTGTTAACTAGTCTTATCTGCAAGATGGTGACCTTTTCACGAGAGTGGTGAGCACGGCTTTGGATTAGAAAACCAAATTACAGAGAGAGAGCATGTTCCACACATCTTCCCAGGTGGCGCTCTCATTTTCCCGCATCCGTGCATGGGTGGGGGTCAGGGTGTTGGTGGGGTGGAGCCCTTTCACACTTTATAGCCTTGAGATTCCTCACCAGGCCCATTCAGCTCGCTTACGAAGACTTTCACACTGGAAAAATGAGAGGTGAGGCTACAGGGTCCCCCGCGTGATAAATGCTGTAAAGCTTACCTGAAGCTTTCTAACTACAAAAAAAAAAACTAAACTATTAAAATTAACTATCAATTGGTTGCTAGTAAGGTATCTGACTGCTACATTTTAAACTATACTTTACACTATACTTTTGCACTTTGAAATTGTGTTACTCTATGTTCGCATGATAGATGACAGTCATTTATTTAATGAGTTTACAGTAATATGAAGCTTTTCCTGCCTCACCATTATCCTAATATGCGTCCGTTTATTTTCTATAATTACCAACAACGTCAGACAATACAATTAATCTTTTATTCTCTGTTTTTCATGCTCTTGGAATATCCTGTATTTCTGTCAGTTTATCTGAGTGGCTATTTTCATTCCACATTGGTCGAATTTAAGAGCTATTGTGTTTTGGGTATAAATCATTAATGATGTATGTCTAGCATATTTACTTTCTACATTTATGTCTAATGTATTTTTTTTTTATCTGTCATTAAATGTAATTATTCAGAATTCCATTTTTTGATAGAGCAAATAACAAATCGGCGTATTCTGATTGTGATTTCAGTACGAATATGTGTCCAGCACAGTGTGATTTAGTATAATTCAAGTTTGGCTCAAATGTAATGGCCATTCAATATGAAATGGCTACGCGGTGGGTAGTCTGGTTACATGCACACATGTTATTTTTGTTTTAATTTCCTATCCTGATTTTGTTGTCTGTGTTTCTGGTTAAGGGTTGTAATACTGCATGTGAGCACAGTCCTGCACTTTGTTAAGTGCATCATGATGAGAATTACAGGAGATAATTTCCTCCTTTATCCAATATTTTTTGTCACGTACACAGACTGATATTACCTTATACACCTGTAGCTTGATGAAGAGCACATCGCAGTGTGAAAAGTCATGGGTTCGAATCCCAGAGAGCATACATAAATTGTAACTCTAACGTCCACTGTAAGTCGCTTTGGATGTGTATGATGCAATGGCATTTCAGGGATCCTGTTGCTGTCCTTGCTGGCGACTGTGGTCACGGAGAACTGGAACTACACCTGGAATGGCCCGGGGCACGGCGAAACTGTAGACCCCAACACAGAAAACAGTGAGTCAGGGGCACAGTTTGCGTGAGGTGGGGGTGGGGGAGGGTTTGCATGGAGCTCCTTCAGACGCCACGCGCATGTCTGCCCTCAGTCTGCCTGACGGACGCGGCGTCCTGCGGCTGCTGCGTGATGCATAGGCACATGTGGAAAATGGAGCGCTTCTTCAACCTGAGCCTGAGCGAACTACGGAAGGAGCTGGAGACGGCGCAGGCGGCGCTGGACGGCATACGAGGTGAGCGCCCGGCCAGCCTCTCCACCCGAGCTGCACTCCCGCTGGGAGCATCCCCATCTCACTGCCTTGCTTTCCTGTCTCTCCCTAACGCCGCAGCCAGCCGAAGCGCCTTCTCCGTGGCCCTGCTGGATGTCCGGAACTGCTTAGGACCTCTGAGGCAGGAGGTGACCATAATGTACCAAAGCGTCTTTATCAATCTCGGCGAGAGCTATAACCCGGCCACCGGTATCTTTACCACCCCGCGGTCGGGCGTCTACAACCTGGCGGTCACTATGTACAGCGACTCTGGCTCCGCGGGCGCCTTGCTGGCTGCTTGCGGCAGCCTCCGCGTGAACGGCAGGGAGCTGGCCTCCCTCAGCGAGAGGAACGACCAGGACCAGGAGGACAGCGCCACCGTCGTACTGGCCGTCAGTCTAGAGGCGGGGGACCAGGTGTCCGTCCACCTGCTCCCTGGCTGCTTCCTGTGTGACAGCAAGAGCCACTTCAACACCTTCACTGGTTTCCTGCTCTATGCCACTGACTGAGGCCAATGCTGTGACCTCATCTCCCCTGCTGCTTGACCGGCGACCTATGACCTTTGACCCCACTGACATCTAGTTGTGGTATATGAATTTTTCAGAAATGGTGCTCCAGCACCAACCCCTGAACTTCAATTAGTCGCGCAAATTAAGCCTGATGATTTGGCCAATAGTAGTCAAGGATCAGGACTGACTCCACCCACCACCTCATCCCTCACCTGCCTATTAGCTCCAATTCCAGCAAATCAGGTCATTCATCCTATATTAACTTGGCCACACCCAGACCCTGTAAAACTCGCACATGTGATTTTATGATATAAATATTATTCCTGGTTTCACTTTCTGCTTTGTGTGTGTTTCATACACTCAGACATTCCACTGAAGTATGAGCAGAAAAAGCTGCAGATGTTGTTGCTGTCAGTCTGTTCAACTGCAAAAAGAAAAATTGGAATTTAAACAGACAGAAGGGGAACTTTCCTGCTATTAACATGCTCCATTTTGATGAATTAGCAAAGATGTCTGTCACGTTAAATGAGACTTTAGTCATGCGGCAAAAAAGATTATGTTTTAGAGAGAGTAGTAAAAAAATATATAAAATAAATAAAACTCATAAATATTTACTCTTATTCCTATTTGCACCATGTATTCATCATTTCCTCTAATCTAATCAATAAATATTGCTTCCACAAGTAGATAGAATATGTGTGTGTTTAACCATTGACTTTCATGGGTAATATTAGCCATATAATCTGTAAAACGTCGCTACTTGTTAGTAGCAATCGCATGGTTTATAAAGTTGATAATTTCATATATTTAAATAATGGAATTATGCCTAATCCAAAAAAAAATGTCTTGCCTAGAACAGTCCTCAGGGGACCCAGATAGTCCACGTTTTTGCTTCCTCTCCGCTCTCAGCTCTAGATACACAGTTTGAAGATGAATGAATGAATTATTGGAGTGTTATGTATTACAATCAAAAATACGCAGATTAATGTTAATAAGCATGTTTATAGTACCTTTCTTGATCAGTAGTTGGCAGAAAATAAAGGGATCCATGGAGCATAATCTACATTCAAAGTTACCTTCAATGAACGGGCACCCCACCCCCCCAAGATTAGTGACTATGAGATGGATGGATGGATGGATGGATGGATACTTTTATTTTTGGCAAATTACAAACTACAAACAGCATTAGAAAAGATAAAATACATCCCTTAAGTGGTTTTAAAAGGTATGACTGCTGGTGCAGGTCATGATGGCTGTAGCATTGTGTTTTCATGCACTGTACTGCCTAGAATTTACGCAGAATAACATTATACGTGAAACTTCCGTTGAGGGGCAGCTGTGGGTTAAAATGCACTGGTGGTGAGAAAAGTCAGAGGTGAACAGCCAGACAAGTTAAAACTAACAATATGGCCACAGCTGCAAAAATGACAGCTCAGTACAGCAGAGGTTTGCAGAAAAGTATCTCTGAACACACAAAGCATCTTCACTTCATCTGAACCCAATAAGAATATTACCCTGTCTTATCCTTCGAACAGGCTAATCGACCTCCATTTTAGACACATTGCGTCAGATAAGATCATTATGAAGATTATTTCTTCATTATGAAGAAATTACCAATAAAATGGACAGAATATATGATACTGTATGTGGGCCAAGGGTCCAAATTCCCCCGTGAGCCTGAACAGAGCATGCAGTTGCAGAAAATGGATGGATGGATGGATGGATGGATTACTTCTTCATGGAAAGACAGTGATAGCATCTTCTGAGTTATAACTTGTTGAATTATAACTGGGACACGGATACAGGCAGCGTCTTGTGTTTCATTAATGGCTTTTGGGGACAACGGCAGAGAGAGAAGATGATGACCCAACATCAGAAACCAGACGACACTTGATACCTTCCCAAAACGAGCCCCCTTTTGACGGCTTGGTATCGCCTGTCAGTGTGTTTACAGTGAAGTGCACGACTAACAGGTTGGTTAGAAAGCATCCGATTTTCTCAGCACAATAAAGATGCGATAGGACAGGAGACAATAAGAGAAGGATTCAGGTATTAAATATGACACCTGTGACATATTAAAAGTATTGTGACTCTGAAAAGAGGTTCCTGAGAGACTGGATATCATAACCCATTTATTAGACATGTCAGTGATATCTGCTCACGGACATCAGATGTCCTGGATCTGGGACGAGGTGAGAGATACAGAATGAGCCATTACTGCTGTCGGTCGCCTTTATAAATGGTTCCTCTCCCATCACCAGGTGGGGGGTTGGGTTGCTTCTGGAACTCAAAAACCCAATCATCCCAAGCCAGAATGTGTGTGGAGCGGGAATAGAAGACGCTTGCTGTTGAGTTTCCTGGCTCTGGGAGAAGGAGGAGAGCTCGGCTGCCGCCGTCGACGCAGTGAGTACACACAGAAGCAGCTCAAAGCAGGTCGGCATCGAGCAGCTACCGCGTCTCCGTGACGGCGAGAAGGAATCGTCGTGTAGGATGTGAATCTCTTTCCTTTTTCCGTTTTGCTTGCTTCTCCGTGGAGCGTGTGGTTCCGGCAGTGTCTCTGTCTAGAGTCTCCAAAAATGCAGAACATCTACTGATGCGCTCATTTGAAACCTCAGACCAGTTTCATTCACAATCAAATTCATTTTAAGTCGAAATGTGAAATAATTAAAAAAAGGGGGAAATAAAATGTATCAGCAATATTTGACACATACACTGCACTCACTTCCCAGATTTATTCAATGTCAGTATAAAATGAATTGCGATCCTTTTTTAACATTATTAAATTCTATTTGATAATCAGTCTGGGGTTGTAGAAAGAGAGCTGTTTTTTTGCGGGATGCGATGTCAGTTCACCTCAGGCACCCACACATTTTAGGTCATTTGAGTCCCCAATTCAAAAATCCCAATTTAATCCAAACAATATTATATTGAGTGATATACTCAATCTACAATACTTGCATATTTAAAACATTTCAAATTAATTTCTTAGTATTTGTTTGCCATTGTCAGATGCAGTAGTGGAATATAGCACATAAAGTGGCAGTGATGTTGCCAGCCAGCAATGGAGAGCCAAAAATTTTGTTTTCAACAAAATAATATAAATATAAAATTTAAAATGGTATCATTATGCGGAGCATGAACTATTTTCTATCCATCTATGCATGTTCCAAGATGATGAAAAATCTGGCTGCGATGTCTGCTTTTCACCATTGGGGGGTGCTGTTTCTCTGTGTCGGAGTTCAAGCCTTCAGTTTTGACTTGATGCGAGACTCTGCGGGTAAGGCTTGTCACGTTGCCTGAACAGTGACCGTGACATGTCTGAGTGTCCTCTTATCATCATGTCTTATCTAGCATGGAGTATGTTTCATATTTTTTAACCTTTCCACTATGAATCATGTTATGTTCCTTTTTTTAACCTCCATTTTTCTGCTTTGTAATTCTACTTTAACGTTTGACACAGTGTTCCTTTATTTCCCTCCACTTCATAATTTTTCACTCTTACTTCACTTCAGGCTCTTGCATCACATTGTTAACATACCATATCTAAGCCCTTCGTAGGCTTTCATTATCACAATGATGCTCTTGATCAAAAATAAAAGCCTGTTTTAGACTCTCACGCTAATATACGGCAGTGTAACTCCAGTCCCTCTGTTCCTCAGTGGGCTGGCACGGAGAGCTCCCATGTGGAAAATGGGCCTGTGACTGTATCTTCAGGCGTCAGACGGGGTGCTGTTGTGTGGCTAACAGGTTCTACCAGATAGAGGAAGAGACCTTCAAGAACCTGGTAGAGATCTGGGACAGCATCACCCATCTGAGCAGCGACATCAGCACGGTCATAGGTACGTCACAAGAGCTCTGAGCCTGAGGTCAGTGCTGGGAAGGTTATTTTTAAAATGTAACAGGTTATAGATTAACCTGTTAAAATGTATTAAGGAATGTTTTTGATTACATCATCAAAGTAATGTAACATATTACATTTCATTACTTTTTGATACTTTTGTAACAAATATTTTAAAATGGGCAATAAAGCTAAAAGCCGAAAAATTTGTCCCAATGGCTTTGCTGACCCATGTTGTCTAGAAATATATCTGCACGGTACTTAAGCATGGTATCAGAGAGAATACATTCAGAGGTAACCCCTTTGTAATCATCAACATTTTCATTACTAACTACAGTTTAGTTACATATTTTTTCTTAGTAACATTTATTACACGCTATTACATGTAACCAGTTACTCTCCAGCACTGCCTGAGGCTACATGATCCTGTATTTGTCATGGGCGCCTCAAATTTTGCAACCTATCATTGGCTTGCGCACCTGTCACAAATCCTTCCCCCAGATGGAATGAGGGTAGCGTTTACGGCGACGATGCGTCCCCCACTCTACCCTGAACGCTGTTTTGGCCCCTTCACCCGCAACGTGCCCATTCCCTACAGCATCATCATCCTCAATGATGGCAACGCATACAATCCTTCGTTGGGTAAGAGAAACCAGCACAGGAAAAAGGAGTAAAAGGAGGGTCTTACCAGTGTTTACCTGCAGCTGAACCCACTGAGTCCTTACAGTAGGATACTCTACATACAGTAGGATACTTTCTATCACTATGACAAGAGTGATCAGTGCTCTGAAATTGACTCTTAAATCACCATTCAAGAACCACGCATTTGATTTGCAGCTTCACTGGCTCCAGACAACAATCCAGTCAAAATAATGATTATGTGACACATGATTAACACATCATTGAAGATTGTGTCACGGACAGCATTTTAAACTGTTTGGAACTGTAACAAAAAATCCCTACTGCACTTTACTGTAACTATAATCTATTACTGCACATTCCAGCCCATACAACTTGTGCCCATTTAGGCAAGTGAGTATATATATATATATTTTTATTGCTTGTTTTTAAATTGTATTTTGCTGTCTGTGTCTTCATCCATGTCTCAAATTTAAATTGTTGGGTTGTCAATGTTTAAATATGATATTAATATCCTACTAACACGGATTTTCTTACTATGATCAACAAGATGGTAACTTCATCCCAGTCTATGACCCATATACTATACAGCTGGAGGAGGAAAGAGAGATACTCTGGCTTTCGCTGTTCTTCTCCACGTTGGTCTCCAGGCACCTTCACCGCACGGCATGCTGGCATCTACTCCATCACCTTCACCGCCTACTCCGACATCGTGACGGCAGGGCTGAGGCTCTACCACATGGTGCAGCTGCTGAAGAACGGCGAGGCTATGACAGGAGTGTGGGAAGACAACCGGGAGGACGCAGAAGACAGCGCCACCCAGACAGTCCTCCTGCAGCTGCAGCCTGGAGATCAGGTCTACATCGAGCTCATGTCCGGGAGATACATCTGCAATGACCACAACCAGCGCAACACCTTCTCCGGGTACCTGCTGTACGTCTTCTAGGGGGACCCTGGTATTTTCATAATTTCATGAACTCTCAAGATTTTCCCCTATTTTTCCTGAATTGAAATAACATCAATGTGTTATCAGA
>JAODKF010000042.1:8415998-8433753 GCA_026779585.1 Mormyrus proboscirostris | reverse complement strand
TAAACATCATTTATTTTGACTGACTAAGACTTCTGCATAATACTGTCGGTGTATTACACACACACACACACACACACACACACACACACACACACACACACACACACACACACACGTGTAATGGTAGTTTTATGCTCATCAATAACCCCTCAACAACCTTTCCAGGTCTTTCCCCAAAAGCCACCCATCCCCCCCCCCTCTCTCTCCTGCAGACGAAGTGGTACAATGAGGTATTTGGAAAATGCGTCAAGTTGACCAAAGCAAGCCTTTTGGCTCTGCGCTTCTGACTTCCCGTCCTCTTCCCAAATAAGGAGTCACTTTTTAACAGGGAGAAAAAAAAGGGGGAGACAGGCTGAATGTAGAGGAATAGGTAGACAGAAGGAGGGACAGAAGAGAGAGAGAGCGGGTGGCGGGGCAAACAGGGGGAGGCCTTGCCCTTTTAAGGATGTAATTTCCTTTCTCTCTCTCTCTTTCCAGACAAACTCAGCGCGGTGAAGTCATTTTAGCTCATCTGCACTTTTTAAATCGGCACTCCTAGAAGGAGGACTCTGCACTCAGCTTGGAGAGAGCACGAGAATAACCAGCAAACGCGCACACGTCTGACCGAGCCTCTGCCCGCCTGTGGTCCACACCCTCAACCATTCACTCTCTCTCCGCAAAAGTGAGTACGCTCCCGGAGTGGTGGCCATCGCTCGGGTTCCGCCAGCTGCGATACCGCGGGATTGCGCAAAGAGAGATTGCACGCAAGCTGCGGATTGCATCAGACTTAACGGATTAGTATTGTTACCTCTTCCCAGGTAACTGGACTAACTGTCAGGGCTAACAGAAGTGAGTCGCTTTCAGTCTACAAGCTGTTAAAGGTAGAACTTCCTCCTAGTGTGTAGTAGAGGTGCAATTCACTTCCACGTCCATAGTCATTTGCTGAACTCTAGTTATGTGCTTATATGTAACTATATCTTTGATGATACCTGCTGCTCAATCCTTCATTTGGTGTATTTTTCTGTTAAGATACTTGTCTACATAAATATGTGGAAGTGGTGGTATGTATGTATATTTGGTGTGGAGATTTCTGTTATTGTGGCTTTGTTGGTTTGACACAAGATGGATGCAGCTGGTGTGTGAACCTTAATGAACAAACATGCCAAGGAACCCTTGTCAGTAGGATTATTTGGTCATGCAATGTAATGCCATAAATGGTCTGTTAATTGCATGTCTTTGGTTCAGAGAGGTAACTGTTCCCAAGGCTGACACTCACAGCTACACACACGCACAGAGAAAAGAGCAATGAATCTGAAAAATAAAGGCACTCACAGACACAAACGTGTATTCTTATTTACAAGTACAAAGGCAAGGAAATCAACACAATAGACCTCTCAGTTTTGAAAACCTGCTGTTATCTAATGGTCGTCTTAGACAGCAGAATTGTATCTAGCTTCTAGCAATGAGTGGCCACAGGTAACAACGTCTATAGCAAAAGGCACAGGAACATGGCTTTGGATGTCAGTCTGAAGCTCAGGAATGCTGGCAGCTATATTTGCATTTGTAACGGGGTCATGAGTTTCCCACAGCCACTGAACCTCCAGCACATAAAGAATGTCCAGCAACACAATGTTGTTGGAGAATCTCCTGAATATAGAGGGTGTTTCAATTACCATGAAACATCTTGTTCTCCCTCAGAAGAATGTTACACCAGGTACTCCTCCCCACCCGCCATCAATCAGACACTAGGTGAAACCTTTGCTTTGTTCATTGATTGATTTATTCCTATGAGACATATTCCTCTATCAAGGGACAGAGAGACAGAGTTTGAGGCCAATTTAACCTCACACCTCAATTTCCTCTGCCCTGACTTGCTGGTGTAACTTCTACAACTTCTGATGCCATCCCAGAGACTGGGGCGAGGCCAAAACCAACAAGAGATTAGCTATCTTGAAGACTTCTACATGCTCACTGCGGCCTTGGGCCTGACCCCGCCTAGTGGCAGGTCCACCAAGGAGATCGTTAGCACAATGCGGCTGGGACAGCAGTTGTAGCTGGTTCATGCAGATTATTACTACACGTCAACGGCGGACGCACAGCTTCCGAACACCATCTGATATGCAGTGACGCATGCAGTGATTTAAGGGTATGACTGTAATTGTGATGGCACTTCCTTGAGTGTCGGGGCCCAATAAAGTTCCGTTTACCCACAGAGCCTCACTGTGCTGCTCCAGCTGTATCATCCTGCCACTGATGTTATTGGGCAGCTAGGAGTGCAGAAGCTGCATCCTGCACTCTAACGGCAGTTCTGACAAACAGCTGGCTGTTCTGTGAAGGGGGGGCGGGGGGGGTTGTAAAACAATTGGCAACAAGCGTGGGCTAGAAAAGTAATAGGATCTGCCTGCGATTGCCCTGGCCTGCATGGTGAGTTTTGTACAAAGAATACCATGTTTTGATCAGAAATGGAAATTTCAGGCGCAGAAAGTAAAAATTCAGACCATGACTTTGTTTCAACCAAAAAACTCTGACTGTAATGCTTTATACTCGGCTGGTTGGTTGAAAGTAAATCAAAGTCTGGATTTTTACTTTCTGGACCTGGATTGTTAAGGGAATAGTGGCAGATATGTCAGCCCAAAGAATTTAAGCAGACGGCTGTTCTTTATGTTGGGTCTTACTCTCTGTGTCAGAGCTGTAAAGCCTGTGTCTCTGGAAGTAAATTCTTTGCTAATGATGTGATGTTGGATGATAGGGCGTGTGGGGGGGAGGGGGGTAGATCGGGGAGGATACTGCTTAGGGCAGGCGCTCAGTGGATGGCGTAATCCACTGAACAACAGGAAGCGGGGCTGAGACACAAGAAGAGGGCGATGCCAGAAGCCACGCCGCGAAATAAGAGCACCACACAGTGGGAAGGGTGGGGTGGGCGACTGTAAAGATGGGCGTTTTTTTTTTTGGTTGGTTATTAGCTTAGGATTTTAAAGGGCTGTTAATTCAAGCTCCAGGTCTGGGCTGGGTGACGGTTTCACCGTAAAGGGCGGTCAGTGTGTCCACAAGTCACCAGTGACAGACATACTGAAGATCATATCCCTGAGAATACAGTTCATGGGTGGCTTTTTCATTGGAAATGACAGACTGTGAGTAATGTGCACGCAAAGTCCTGGGTCAACAATCCCCTTTACGCATCGCTACCAATCCAAGTTTGTTTCACAGTCATGTTAATCCAATTATCCAGCCATGTTAACAAATACTAGAAAATTCAACTCCACATAGTTTTAAAAAATGCTAAAATTAAATGCCATACACATGTTTTCTGGGCACAGTTGCAAGAAACTTCAGCAACTGACAAATAAGTACATGAAAATTCAAACAGCACATTTCAGAGACTGTTATCGCTCCTAAAACAGGATGTTGTTAGAGGTTGCTATGAAACACCTTTTCAAAGGAAGACAATTATCACACATAGCAAGAAACAAAACAGTCAGAGTTGTACCACCCATATTTATATGCAGAATGCTTTATTTGGCTTCTAAGAAACTGATTAGAAACTGAGTGAAGAAAAGTACAAGGCTGGATTTAAGTTTAGTTCCAAATTTCCTCTGCAGAAAGTATTCGAACTTACATCCGCAAAAAAGAAAATATCTCAGGATTTTTGCCAGTTGACAGCTTTCACTGAAATGCTCCAGTGGGTGACATGGCGTCACAGGAGGAGAAGGAGAGACGTACATTGACAGATGAGTGGGAGGCAGCCGGTGCTTGGGAAGTGTGGGATCATGTGGGATTCGGAAGGCTGGAGGCAGCATTTCCCCCAAGCTATGCAGTGCGTTTCAGCTTCATCTCATGACCAAGCAATGGAGGCAGAAACTATAACCTTTGACCCCCGACTTCCCCCTCAGGTCCAGAAAGTCGTGGTGTATTGACGTCAAGATGGCCCAGGTGACAGCGGTGCTGGGATCTGTGTGTGTGTGTGTATGTGTGTGTGTGTGAGTCTGACCTCCCGTCATGCTGAACACTGAACCACCCGCCTACCTGAAAACCACTAGATGGCCTGAACTGAATTACAACCAAACACTTCTGGCCATCTAAGCGATTTCCTCTATTCACTGTGTGACAGAGAGGCTGGTGAAGCACTATGCACTTTTCACACGTTTTGTCCATGCATGTGGTCCCATATCTGGCATGCAAGAGCATGATTTAAAGAGCTATTCGTTACTGTGGCTTCCAACTGTAAACATATTATTAAAATTAATGTGTGGCAGGATTATTCATGGAATGGATTCAACAAATGCAGTTTATGCTGATTAAAAAGCGATGAAATTGAAAGCAATTACCGTTTTACATTTTAAGTCTTAAAATATTTTCAGATAAGACTAAAGGTAAATAATCATCAAAAAATGAGTTGCTACCCTTTTGGTACATAGAGGACAATTCATTTAACCTTTGATGCCTTTTACACTTAACCAAATATAACTATAGAAAATTCACTTATTCATGACTCAGGCTTTGGTAAAATCCACACCTTGTCATACAGCACGGAGCATGAACTTTGGCCACCAAACACAAACAAGCATGTGACCCAGATGAGGAGACTCCCAGTAGGCAAAGCAGCTGAACACCTTTGCATAGCTATATTATTGTAATTCATCAGAGGAAACAAGAGCGGAAAGTACGCCAGCTGGGTTGGGGTTGCGGCTCTCACCAGGCATGTGGTTTTTCTGATAGCATGAATTGACGTGTCCCACCATTACAGTCAGTCCTGGAGGGCAGGATCACAGCGGGGCTTCTCAGTCTCTGCTTTTAAAAAAAAAATTAAAAAAAGGCAAAATGATTAGATTTGGTTCTCTGGGATAAGCATGTGATAACCAGCCCTCCAGTGCTAACTTTTTATGCAAGCGATGCAGATCACCTGCCAGTCAGAAAATAAACAAATAAAATGTTTGAGTCAATGAAAATGTTTTAATTCTTCTGTTTTTGTTGTTTTTAACCCTTCCCCGAACTTGCTGACTGACAGCCAACACCAAGCATGGCTAACAAAGGTCCCTCCTACGGCCTGAGCCGCGAGGTGCAGGGAAAGATAGACAAGAAGTACGACCCAGAGCTGGAAGAGCGGCTGGTGCAATGGATCATAGCGCAGTGCGGGAGCGGGGTGGGTCATCCAGAACCTGGCAAAACTGGATTCCAGGCCTGGTTAAAGGATGGCTGTGTAAGTAGCAAATGACTGTTGAGGCACCTCATAGCAACTGAATCCCAGTTCCTGGAAATTCCAAATTGCACATTCCTTATCATCATGATTAATGATAGAGATGTAGCCTTTCCTCAGTGTGCTGCCCGTGACGCAGTAAGAACGCACTGGCTCATTACTCCACCTATGCAAATAATTAACCAGTTTTATCACTAGTATTTGTTCTCCCCGACGTGTGTAAATGAGTCCGTCTCTCTCATTCTCAC
Organism: Mormyrus proboscirostris; assembly: GCA_026779585.1. Classification (NCBI taxonomy): domain Eukaryota; kingdom Metazoa; phylum Chordata; class Actinopteri; order Osteoglossiformes; family Mormyridae; genus Mormyrus; species Mormyrus proboscirostris. The sequence continues at coordinate 8,428,332 of JAODKF010000042.1, read as the reverse complement.
CACACCACACCTACCTGTTTCCTCCCAGGTGCTGGCTGAGCTGATTAATAGCCTATACCACGGTGACAAGCCCATCAAGAAGATCCAGAGCTCAGGCATGGCCTTCAAGCAGATGGAGCAGGTGTCTCAGTTCCTGGGCGCAGCAGAGCGTTATGGTGTCACCAAGACCGACATGTTCCAGACAGTGGACCTCTGGGAGGGTAAGCGGGCATCAAGCACAGCTTTGGGTTCTCTAGGCCAGTGTTTCCCCAACCCAATCCTTGGGGAACACCGGACAGTCCGCGTTTTTGCTTCCTTTCAGCTCCCAGCATACACATACCAGGTATTTGGTGTTCCTGATTGGCTGGGAGCAAAAATGTGGACTGTCCTGGGTTGGGAAACACTGCTCTAGGTTTTCACTCCAGAACCGGCAAAATACTGTTATCCCAGAAATCCTTGGTATTGAAAATTCATAGTTGTTTTGCCGTCATCCCCGATTGCAGGGAAGGACTTGGCAGCAGTTCAGAGGACCCTGGTGGCACTGGGCAGCCTGGCAATCACCAAGGACGACGGCTCATACCGTGGCGACCCCAGCTGGTTCCACAAGTGAGTCATACAGTGCACCACTCACATCTTAGATATGGCAACTACATTGCACTACGAATGAGTTAACATAGCCGTCTCGAGCTCTGGCCTGATGTCCAATGTCAGATTTATAAGAAAGTTCCCAATAATCACAACTGGTTTCATCACAAAAGTCACAATTGTGTCAGCAAAACATGAAAAGTTGCATAATTTTAGGTCAGACAAGCTAATCAGTCTAAACTACGATGTCCATGCTGAAGGAAAAATGCCAAATATTAGCTGTTTAACTCACTTCAAATCAGTGTTCTCATAACTTAACTCATAATCTACAATAACTTTCACTTCTGCTTGGCAGAAAAGCCCAGGAAAACCGACGGGATTTCACTGAGGATCAGTTGAAGGAGGGCAAGAATGTCATCGGATTGCAGATGGGCTCCAACAAAGGAGCATCCCAGGCTGGCATGACGGGGTATGGCCGACCCCGACAGATCCACAACTGAGACCCCTCACCACCCCCCATCAGCCCTGCCCCCATCAGCCCCGCCCCTTGCTCCTCTGCTCGACCAATCAAAGATTGGACCAACTCCACACGCTCAGTCTTAACAAATTGGACTGGCTCTTCAAGAACTTTGTGAAGACCAGAAGAAACAGTGAGCGAATAATCCACGAGAAAAGCTGAACAAACTGCCAACCTGTCAAGAAGAAACACACTATGCAAGGATAATGATGACTATATTTCCCCATCTACATAGTCAACGAAACATTTAAATATGTAAATGTTTTTCCAAATCTTAACATACACTGTAAATTAAAGCCTTAATTCCAAGTAGCCGGAACACTGCATGCGTTTCTGTTATTATAAAACATCCTCGTCTTGTATTAAGTTAATTGAAGTTCAGTCAATCGCAGCGCTAACACGGATGACCACATTCACTGCCATGAAGGTCACCATGCAGGTGTTACTCGTGCCAAATTTACACTCTGCGGCTTCGTCTTGAGACACAGATCTGCTTCCTTCTATCAAATGCGAGAAGACCGGGCCCAATGGAAGAGACAGCTCATCCCCTCCAGAGATCCCACCCGTGGCCATTAGCTCTCCCCGCTAATGCCTAGTGTTTTTGTACATTGTAACTGAAAGCAATTTTGAAATAAAAATCAAGATTAATTTTAAAATTAGTCTGAATGCCTGTGTTTTCAGGTGATATTACGATTATTCCATCACAGGCCCAATCCTTTTTGTTGTGTGAGAGGATCTGCCTTGGCGAGACACACGCTACACAGTCACTGCCGCAAAAATGGGAGATCAGCAGTCTGACACACCATCAAAATGGGGAAAACATTCAGTTCAGAAATGTTTTGAAGATGCAGTCAGTCCCAGAACTTCCCCTGACTGTTGAAAACTGATTTCATGGGGAATATTTTACTGTGATAATACACTGATTTAAGCTGCCAAAGCTGGCATGGGGCTGCTTGGATGCGCAAGCCGGGGATAGATCTCCTCTCCACCTTTTCTTCAGCGATTCATGAACTGGCTCAGCTCAGTCCATCACCAGAGTACAGCCTGTTAATATGGCCAAAGAAAAACATGTAGCGAAAAAGATGCCATTCAGGAAAGAAAAGGCAGGTGGAAGGCAGAGATTCTGGGCTGATGCCCTTTATTGAAATCTACTCAGACCAGCTGTGAAGCACATTAGAAAAGCAAAGTTTGAATACTCACTGACAGAGCAGCAGACACCAAGACCAAAGATCGATCATGGTTTTGGAGGGAATTTTGTGTAATAATTCAAATACAATTGCAAAAACAGGACAGACTATACCATGTTTTAGTCGGTCAGTCATACGACTGTTTCAAGTACTGAGATGACTGAGAGCCTGCAGTCGGCACGTTACAGTCCCACACATTCCAGTCGCGCTCATGTTCCATGAAAAAACTCCTGAAACATGATACAGTGGTTTTGAACCTAAACTATTCCCCATGCTTTCCTTCCACACACAGTACATTCGTACAGCAAAAGACAAAACCATAAAAAGAAAAAACATTCATGCACATGTGCAAGAAGGAGCTGCTGTTGTCACATTCCTATGCATACTAACTCCCCATTATAAACATCACAGCAACCTCCCAACCTTCCCAGTATACTCGGGGAATATGTTTGGGTGGCCTCTGTTGGTTTGTCTGCTGGCTTTCCTTATGCTTAGCGACCCCCGTGTCGTGTGTCTGTAAGCCTCAGAGCCATGACGCCCTCGCCACCCTGGACTGAGGAGCATATTCTGGCATGACTGCATTTCCCATAAAGCCTGGCGGCAATGAGGCTTTATGGGAAGCGGAGTGTTTGCCCAGCACTGGAAAACAACAATGAAGGGTTAAAAGTCACAGTGATCCCCGGTGAAGGAGCGGCATGCTCCAGCGAAGAGAGAGAGACCCACTGAGGTCATCAAAAAGATCTGGGGATCACATGTTGTGTGTTGGTGCACTTGTTCAAGTGGCCCAGTTCCCAGCTCATCCAGGCAAAGGCACATCTCTAACACCCTCTGCAGACTTCCACTGTACCAATACATGAGATCCTGGTCCTCGCAGGAACACAGACCTCCCCAAGGTGCAGGAGAAGGGCTTGGAGGGGCAGGACTACGTGGAAGAGTGTCTGGCCATGAAGGGCTCCTTGTCCTCCGGGACCTGCATGCTGCACACCTCCAGCTCATCCCCTTCCTCAATGTTGCTGTGGCCCGGCCATCTCCGGCACAGGCTCCGCATGTCCACGTGGGACAGGGTGACCTCCAGCATGTAGTAGAGTGAGGCGAAGAGGGCCAGGCAACCAAGTAGCAGCAGAGACTGTGTCCGCGCCAACAGGAAGCACCAGGCGGGAAGGAAGGGGAAGAGGGAGCGGGACAGCAGAAACAAAAGGACAATGGATGAAGGGAACCAGCACCTTTACTGACCTCAGCACACGTAATATGTTACCGAATTAACCTTTGGGTAAGAAAAGCACTCGAAGCAATGTGTAGGACGTCTGAGAAACCGACCTTTAGGATGTTCGAGGTCAACGGGCTGAAGCTCTCTGGGGGAATGTCCAGGCCGGGGGGGCAGGGCAGAGAGAAACTGCTGTTCAGGTATTGGCCCCCCATGGCGTCTTCCACCAGCCTACCAAACAACACATACCTGTTACACTCGCAGGCTTTTGCGAGAGAGCAATCGACAAGCAAAATTTACAGTGACGGAGCCGCCGCACCTCTGTCTGGCCTTCACCTCGTCGAAGGACATCGAGGAGCCGTAGAGGATGAGCTTCCACTGCTTCAGGACACCTAGATTCAGAGCGCCCTGTCCTGAGCCACAGAACAACAGAATGCAGTCAGAACAGCGCCCCCTACGGGGCTACCACAAACATCTTTAAAAGTACAAAAAAAGTGGAAAGAACCCATATCTTTATTAATGCTCCTAAGGGCCAACAACTACTAGCAGAAATGTATAGACTGTGGAGACCTCCAATGGGAATCCTTGAGGGTTTTCTCATCAAATTCTAGCTTGGACTAATTTGAAGATACATAAGGTGCAGAGAACATGGATGGGTGTCTTACTGTAGTCAGTAAGCTGCAGGCTGTACACGCCCTCTGCCCTCTCGCCCCAGCAGCGCACCGTGGAGAAGGTCCAGTCATTGTAGCCTGAGGGGTCACTGCGCGTCGTAATCGAGAACAGTTACAAACACCGTTCCAAAAGATCAACCCTTACTTGTCTCAGCAGGCAGCACCAAACAGACAAGCAAACAGCTCCTGGTGACATCATTTTTTGATGCAATCTTTCCCTGCCTTGGAAATTCTAATTACCATGTAGGACTTTTCATCCATGGCAATTTAATGTTACCAACAAATGCTTTTTAGAGATTATTTTCCAGAAGTACAGCATGACTGCCTTTCTGGGAGTGAAGTCAGGTAATATTTTATGACATTCTGGGGTTTTCCAGTTCTCTTTAGGACAGTGTTTCACATCCGAACCCTTGGGGACTCCCAGATTTTTGCACCCCCCATATTTTTGCTCCCTATCCGCTCCCAGTATATCTGGCACAAATATTCAGTGTTTTTTCTTGGGTCAGGCGTGCTGGGAGGTGGGAGAGAGCAAAAACGAGGGCTGTCTGGGGGTCCCCAAGGACTCTGCTCTAGGAAAATTATAAAATATCACAAAGTTGTTTGTAAACTAAATCGAAACACCAAGGTCAAGCGTGCCAGTGTGTCGGCAGGGACCGGGAGGCACTCACATGTCCATGCTGCGGTGAGCTCCAATGACCGAGGTCATCCCGCTGGGGCAGATGAGCGTGACCTCCACGTTTCCGCGGCGAGGGTGGCTCACCGTCACAGTAACAGACACGTGCTCCAGCGTCTGCATTCCGGACTCCAGCAGATCGGCTGCCGTCACTGGAACGAGAGTGGACAGTACAAATGACATCACACCTTCAGTGCATGGGGGGAGGGGGGGGTCACTGGACGGAGAGTGGACAGTACATATGACATCACACCTTCAGAAGAGTGGACAGTACATGACATCACACCTTCAGTGCACGGGGGGGGTCACTGGAGGGAGAGTGGACAGTACATATGACATCACACCTTCAGGAGAGTGGACAGTACATGACATCACACCTTCAGTGTACGGGGGGGGGCAGGTGTGTTACCAAACAAAAGAGAACAGATGCTTCCGTTTGCCATGGTAAGTGAAACACGTTCACTTATGCGCACACACCCCCATAACTGTGCACCTGCAGGGAGCACATGAGAAACGACGGTCCTGACTCAGCACCCCCACAAGCCAACCCCACCCCCCCTGCACACTTTGCACCAGTACCCTCTAATTCAGAGGCATTTCCTCATCTGCTTCTTGTCATTGCAGCTTTGCACTACATTTCCTTATAGGGAAGAATGGCTCCCGTCAGGGATGCAGACGGGGGTGGGGGGGGGATTGAGAGGGTTGTACTCTTCCCACACCCCAGTGTGATCAGCAGCATGGTAAAAAACAGCTCACAGTGCACCCAAAAGACCACTGGGCATCACAGAGTAACAACGTGACAGCAGTGAAAGTGTGGCAGCTTGCCAAGAATCGCATCGGTTCCGTCGGAAGAGCGTCATTCGGGGCATGTTCAGTCTTCCACGATAATTGAATAGGATCGATCCGGAGAAATTGAGGGACATTTAAATAAATATGAATCTTTTTACAACTACAGGCAGTAAAAGTGGGCCCTGCTTGTGCAGAAAGCTTGACATGTGAAAGTGCAGAGTGATCGTCACACATACAGTGATTGTGGTGCATCAGTCTTCTGAATTTTACAAGGCCGCTGAAGATTGCCTGGTATTATCCATAGATTGGAAAATCAACTATGTTCAGAGAACTTCCTCAGAGCTTCATCCTAGGTGCCTGTGAGCTGATCACACCAATGTCCTAAGTGTCAACTTCTGGATTTTCATGGCCAATAAGTCTGGAGATCTTTGGAGATCTTTCTCCATCATTTTCCAACTGAATCTAATCAGCAGCATGCAGGGATGCATTTCGACTTTGCACTTTAGAGATATTTCAGAAAGGTACTTGCATGGCAAATTAAGGATTCTTAAGAGGAAAACAATGCATAACTCACAAAAGTTTGGAACCTAGATTATGTTTGGAACCTAATTATGTAAAAATGCAAAAGAATGTGGCTTTTCTTTAAAAAAAGCAATTTTTTCAATAATGTTATTTGGTTTAATAAGCTACCTGTACTTCAGTATGTTAAGATTATAACCAAATTCTAATCAAAATGAGGCAAATCCTATGTAAACCTTACAGCACTGAGCACTGTATTAAGTGCTGCGAATATCAGATCGTGCATGGCGTTCAGAAATCGTGCTGGGACACGTCTCGCATATGCGTCTGCAGGAACGGCTGAGAAAACAGGCCAAACGGGTCGTGTTTGGACTGCACCTTTGTGACGCAGGTGCACGACGGACCTATGAGGACCTACAGGGGACCCCAACATACTGGGATACCCCAGCCCTTCAGATCATGTCCTCCCAGACGCTGTTACACACCAGCAGCGTCTCAGGTATTTTAATGACTGTTTTTCTTTCCAGACTGAACTTGCTCCTTATCTTTAGGATTTATAACTCCCATAGTAAAACACAGAGCCCTGCCTGTTTACTAGGGAGGGAAGCACTGAGGGCCTGTTACTAGGGAAGGAAGCACTGAGGGCCTGTTTACTTGGGAAGGAAGCACTGAGGGCCTGTTTACTTGGGAAGGAAGCACTGAGGGCCTGTTACTAGGGAAGGAAGCACTGAGGACCTGTTACTAGGGAAGTGAACTGCACATACTTCTGTCTCTCAATGGGCAATAAAAAAAAACGTCAATCACAATCGCTGCATATTCCCAGCTGCTTTAAATTGCTTGCATCCTAAAACAAAAGCTGGCAGAGTTTCGTCATTTTTTCGGTCTATCTTTACCCCAAAGCACTGAAAATTTTTGCTCTTTTCCAGCTAAAGATAATTATAGATATTAGCTCACACACATAAATATCTTAAAGATAGTTGACATTCTTTTTTTGCTTGTGACAATGTTACGGGTTTAGCAGGACATGTCGAGTATAACCGCAAAGCTGCAGGTTTTGCCTGAATGGAAAGTGACCGGGTCGGTTGCCAAGGCGACTGCGGCAGGGCCTTCGGAAAGCAGAAAGTCTGAATTAAATGTGAAATGAAGCAGGAAGGGAGAAGGAAAAACAGAAATGTGTCGTACTCCGTCACTTTCAGTTTTTCACCAGATTCGAGCTTGGCGGCAACGCGCCCCTTCGGGAGAAGTTGGCACAGGCCAGACCCCGCCCACCGGAGAACGGCGTCACTGTCGGACACTTTATCTTGGCAGAGCCGGAGCACCTTTGTTCATGCCGGCGCGCCGCTGTGGCCTCGACGGCGAGGTCAAACGCTAGGAGGCGCGAAAGCCGGCGAAAAGGGGGCCAATGAGCGACGGGCGGAGCGAGACCGCGAGACCACGAGACCGCGAGACCATAGCCCCCCCGCCACCGGGCCACGTCCACCTTGTTGCGAAAGGCTGCCCATCTCCTTGTGTGACAAACGGCAAGGGTGTCCTCAGCTTGATCTTCCAGGCCGAAACATGGGGAGGGAAGAATAGAAGCAAAAAAAAAAAAAAAAGAACACAGCCGGGGGGGCGGACTAGCTCCCATTTTCTTTGCCTGAAATGTGCCACTGATATCTGTGACCTAATGCTCTGTTACGTCTAAACTTTTTTTTATGTCCCAATGAATGCAAGCAAAGCTAAACTTGAATAGTAGTGAAGCCAAAGTGGGTGAGTCAGACGGCAATGAGAGAGAGAGAGTGAGAGAGAGAGAGAGAGAGAGCGAGAGAGCGGCAGAGACACACACAACGCAGAGAACAAGAAACATTGCCTAAAAAGGAAAGATGTGAGTGCGGCTGGCTGGGAGGGGCCTCTTCCTCCGGCCTCCACTCAGCAGCTACAGGCACACGCCTCCACCACACCCAGGCACACAGCAGGCAGGAGAAATTCCAGAGCCCCCCCCAGGCCTGCTCACCATTCCAGGTAACGGTGCTCACGAAGGGGTGGGCCTGAATAGTCCGCTCCTCCCTCAGCACCGGGCTCTGGTACGACACCAGGAACGGGACAGACTCCCACACCTGCAGAGTTCGGGGGGGATTAATATTCCATATCAATCAGCGGGTGACCTCACCTGAAAAGCTGTGGGGGGGTTACCTTGGCCGCGTTGACCAGCCTCCAGGCGTTCATCAGCCCAAAGCCGTGCAGGTGGCTGTGCCTGAAACCAGCACCGTTCACCATCCAGTCCGCCTCCTTGTCTTCATACTGCGGCCACGTGGACGGGAAGCCGGACACGTGCGGGGAAACGGGCCGATGGATTAGCAAGAGAGTAACAGAAAACCCAGAGCAGCCCTTCAGTGTTATCGAGACACGTCAAGAATATTAGAAAGTGCGAACAGCTCACGTCAGAACCAGCAGGAACACCTAATACCGCACTCTCACAGCCGATCGCTCTTATCACAGCACCTAAAACATGCCCCTATTAATCAGAACTCCTACTAGGAACACATGTCCCTGGCCCAGAGCTGCTGGGAATTCTACATTTGAAGAACACGTTCTGATTAGTACGTCGCTGTGAGCAGAAACTGCAGATGTTATTCTCATAAGGCAGATCTGAGGGTGAAAAGCCTTAAGGAGAAGGGCTGTGTTTTGCTTAAGCCCCATTCTTTTCATACATCATTTAACGCCTAAATATTCAACTTGCTCCACCTTCTCGGTCTGGGCTGAGATATACTCACATTAGCTGCCCTCAATCTAACCCCATGCACAGTCATAATGACCTATCAGCATCCAGCCTCCACCCAGGGAAATTTCAGAATCTCCGTCCATTCCCCCCCCTCCGTACCTTGGTGGCAGTGTAGGCTATTATGTGCTGAACGTCCCTCCAGGTCAGGCAGGGTCGCACCTGCAGCATCAGCGCCACCATGCCAGCGGCCAGAGGGGCGGCGGCCGAGGTGCCCGTGTGGCCCTCTGTGCAGCCCGTACCCTTCTGCATCGACCAATCGGAGGTCACCTACACCCACCCAGAGAAATCTTGTTGTAAAGTATCACCAACAACTCCAAATCCAAGTCACACAACACTCCCGTTCACCACCATGACGATGATGTCATACTGCAGGTTATAACACCACAGTAACATAACAGTAATAATCACTGCATCCATCCATCAGAGTTTAACCCAGTTCAGGCTCAATCTAACCCTCTTCCAAGGTGAGAGGGATTCCAGAGATTCTGTAGTGTCATAAATATATCTGGCTGCTTGATGCCTTCTCCTAAAGTCACTTCATACAATAATTTATACAGCAGTTCTAGCTTAGCTTTCTTAAAAAGGTAGAACAGCAGCCCCGATCCCCAACACTTCCTTAAGCGTCGTTCCAAACGCTCTCTGCATGAAGCATTATGGAACAGGTGGCGATGAGCAGTAGAGACGGCTGACAGGCGACACAGACACCTCACAGGCTTTAGTCACTGAGATATTTATGAACCTTTCTGGGGCCGATAAATGGGCAAAACGTGACCAAGGGGTCATGGGGGCGGGGGCAGCTCAGACCCCGAGAGACCCATGAAGAGGAGGTATGAGCAGGACAAGTGTGGAGAGCGAAACACGGGAGACACGTTTAATGAATTTCCAGTGAAGGTTCGGTGAAAAGCAAAAGGGAAGCCCATGAACAAAGACCACACTCTTCCACACAGACTGCCCTCTGCATTCTCAACATTGTCATTCTTATTGGATCACATTAAATTTACGAAATAACAGGGCGACGTTCACATAAAAACTACACGGTGCCCTCTCGGGCAGATTTCCCGAGGAGGAATTCCAGAGGATCACGCTCCAAAGCTCCGAAATCCCGGGAACAAGACGGTGCTTTTTTTGAGGGTCATTAAAAACACCCAACACTCCTAAAAGTAAATCCTGTAAAGTAGGAGACATCCTCCACAGTGCGACAGTGATAGTTACAGTGACAGTGACAGTGCCCCAAACACTGCAATGTGAGGATATATCTGTTTGGAGGCAAGAGGAATTAGCATTTTGTGTACGCGCACATGTGAGTGCGTGTGTTTGTGTGTGTACAAAATTATAAATATCCATTTTTTTTTTGTGAGTGCCCCCCCCCCCCCAACCGGAGCCCGGCTCGACCTGAAACAGTGACAGTGCATTAGGACTGTGTACAGGCTCGTGGGCCGAAGGCAACAACAGGCTGGTCTCTGCAACATTACAGCAACAAGCTTATCAAGCAGGCCGTGCTTCTTACATCTGCGATGGAGATTAAAAGACAAATGTGGAGAAAATGCTTTTCTTCCCTCTCTTTTCAATTAAATGTAACAGCTCACTGAACACAACCATGACATTTACAATCCAATCAATTAAATCGGAATATTTTTTTCTCCATGCAATAGAAACTATTTAAAAAGTAAACTCAACAGCTACCCAATTCGGGAACCCGTCTAAGCATAAACAGATGTGGATACAATTAGGTTTTCAAACGATTCTGCCTGACCTCAGATACCCCTGACTGAGGCAGCGGTGCCCCGAGTCAGCTGATCACCGAGCGCTGGAAGAAAAAGATCATTGTGTGTGACCGCCGGCGCGATCGCCAAGTCCAGCCCACGTCGTCACGGAGACGACAGCAAACAGGAGCAAACACAGAAGCCCGCAAACTCTCGCTTTCGGTCTCTAGATTTCCCCTGCCTTTCGCATCCTGTTTCTCAGTGCACCCCCCCCCCGTTTGCTAATTTACATGTGCCACACCCATTTTCCCATCTCCACGGGCGATAAAACCGGCACTCTGAAGTTAGGGTGCGGAGTCGCATTTTCACACCCTGTTCTGCTGCGGATACCGGGGCCCTGATTCGGGTCGAGCTGGGCTCAGGTCGGGGGGGGGGTCGGGGGGGCACTCACGATGCTCCTCAGTGGCCCATCGCCGCTGCTGAATGTCACTGCCAGCATGGAGGCGCACTTCTCCGCATAGAAGGGCTTCCTCCCGTTCTCGTCCACGGCCCCTGCGCACAGAAAATGGACATATGTGCACATGCACAAAAACAAGCTATCGAAACAAACTTTTCAGCTCACCGGCATACTTGGGGTGTGGGGGTGACTGTATCACAGATTTCCAAATACTTGAGTGAAACATCTTTGCAGAACTGCAAATATTTACATTGTCACTTGATTCTTACATCATCACTACTTCCACAAAATCTTCGCATTGCGATTAAAAAAAATTAATGCTAAACATAAAAACGATGATATCACCCAGAGGTGGACAGAGGTGGACGGTGATTCCAGACCAAGATTTTGTGTCAACCAACCAGTTGAGTATAAAGAGTCACTGACACGGAGTACTCAACTGGTTGGTTGAAACAAAATCTTGGTCTGGATTTGTACTCTCTGGAGCTGAAATCACCATCTCTAATATCACCATTGGAAGGACAGCTGTGAACAGTGACACCATAATCTAAACCCCACCCAGTGAATGACATTGTACCAGAGGGTGAAACGTCGAGCGTGTGCCATCTCATCCCACCCTCCTTGCGGCTCACCTATGGTGACCGTGTAGATGGAGTTGGCGTAGCCGTCGTAGTTGCAGTCATCCTCGTTCTGACCGCCGTTGCCGCTTGCCACCACGAAGATGCTGCCGAACCCTCTCCGGCCAGCTATGACGCCATGCTGCAGCGCTACCTGGTGGCGTGGAGGAGCAAGAACGCGTGTGGTTTACGTCGGCCTTAGCGACCCATGGCTACAGACTGCTGATAGGCTGCTTAAGACTAAGGGGATCTCGATTCCACACACCCCTAAACACCAAGACAAAACGCGAGAAGAAGAGTGGATCAGTAAGCAGTTGTGGCAAAAACTCAATATAAAGGCCCCTTTTATTCAGTTTTGAATGACAATGAAAAACTAAATTGCCCCCCCATCAATAAATAAATTAATATGGTCCATTCATTATTCCTTGACAGTTCATTGCAGCTGCCCCCAGTTGTTTATGATGAATGGTGGGGAAATTTTTCTGTATAATGTTTTTTTTTTTTTTCTCTTTTCAGAAGTCCTGTCTTCAACCAATAATGATCAGCACATCTGCGTATATCGTGCAGCGCCATAAGCGGGCTGCAGCACGAAGGCACACGACTTCAGCCCTCTTCTGGCACTTTGATGACTTTCTGCTGATCCTGCCAGACGTTTTCAGAAGAAGGGGAAGT
>JAODKF010000042.1:8350386-8377071 GCA_026779585.1 Mormyrus proboscirostris | reverse complement strand
TGTGTTATAGTAGCTTATTTGCCAGTGGAGGACATTTAATCTCCAACACAACAAGGTGTATGGTCATCAGCAGCCTGGTAAATGTGTTATAGTAGCTTATTTGCCAGTGGAGGACATTTAATCTCCATCGCAACAAGTGTATGGTCATCAGCAGCCTGGTAAATGTGTTATAGTAGCTTATTTGCCAGTGGAGGACATTTAATCTCCATCACAACAAGGTTTATGGTGCAGGGTCCATTTCTGGTGTGTTACTGTACTTGTGACCCACAGGGGCTCAGCAAACAAAAAGCAGACTGAATTCTATCTTATGTGTTGGATGATTCCATTCCTCTCTCTAGGATGGCTTTATGACAGCGGTGACCAGTCTTATCTGCAAAGGGCCGCTGTGTCTGTAGGTTTTCACTGCAGCTCCCTAATGAGATCACTAATTAGAGTACTGATTGGCTGAGGAGTCCTCACACCTGGATTTGAACAGAAGATCTAAAGGTTACCCCTAAAACCTGCATACTGGCACTTCGCGGATAAGATTGGTCACCCCTGCATTAGAGGAATGTCTACTGCTGGGTACTAACAAGGCTGTGAGTAGAAGTGGCAAATTAATGTTGTCCTCCAAATATCATGTGGTTTAGTAAAGTCAGTATCCTATGGAGGGAGAAGAAGCAAGTAGCCGACAAGACATTTTACTTATTTAGCAGATATTTTTATCCAAAGTGACACAATTGCAAAAAAAATCAGGCTCACGGTTGAGGGCCATGCTCATGGTGGTGCCAGACAACAGGGAAACCAGTCACCCAACCCAGGGATTTGAACCAGCAACCTTGACAGACACAGCATCCCAACCTACTTAGCCACACAAGACACAACGGGAAGAAGGAATGCTCTCATTTGATTATCATTGCTTGTTATTTAGCGTCATCGATGCTGGAAAGTATTCATCATCCATTGTTGTAAGTATAGTAATTTAACGGCATGTCAACAATTCACTGTAACATAGACTTAAGGAACCCCTGAGTGAACAGGTCATTGTGTGTTCTTTCTTTGGGACTGCATTAAAACCTGCAGCTTTGCTCGGTGCTTCATTATCCTGTGAATAGTCCTGAAATCCGGCAATAGCGATAAGAACAGTGAATAAATAATCCACGGCAAAAACACTTGGTATTAAATGATATAGATTTTATTGGTTAAACATTATCGGTTGGAGGCCTGGGGTGAAGATTACAAAGCTAAAAGGTTAAAAAAGAGGAACCCATGCGGCAGGGTGGGGTTCAAGCAGCAGTTGCGATGTGCAGACATGGAACACGATGGCTGGGCACACACTGCCCTCACATCCCGCAGGAATCACACCACTGGTCCGATCACAACCTGCCACCAATACAGAGCAAGCTTTATAATGTGTGTCTGTGTTAATCAGCTCATTGTCTTTTTTGTTTCTATTTGCCACGATTGTGACACAAAAATGTTTCCGGTGTGGTGCTTGCAAAGTGTGTTATGCGTGTGTAAGTGTATGTCCATTAACGTGTAGGAGAGTGACTGGCGAGGCAGGTGAGTGGCCGCACTTTTAGGGATGGAACTGCTCCTTGAGGATGTTGTACATGGCTGCAAGCTTTTCCTTCACGTCTTCAGCCAGGGGCTTTAGCTTGTTCTGGAGGTCTTGGTTACCGTCCTTCAGGTTGGTAAATGTCTTAGTCAGGTGCTCCTTGTATTCCTGGGCAACGGGCTCAACCATTTCCTTGAGCTCTTGCAAACGCTCGTTGACCTTGGTACGGACAGCTTCCACCATAGGCATCAGCTTGGACTTGGTTTCCTCAATATTGGTCGAGACCTTCTCCCGCAGCTCCTCTATCACGGGCTGCAGCTTCGCCCGGAACACTTCCATTTCCTGACGATGCTTCTCTGTGTACTCCTTCAAGACGGGAGTCAGCTTCTCGCGGTATTCCTCTAGATGCTTGTGGAGGACCTTTTGCAGTTCCTCGCGCTGGGGCTCCAGCTGCGTGCGCAGGTTGTCGATATCGCTCATGATCTTTGTGCGGGTGTCTTCGGTCATGACCGCCAGTTGCTGCCTATAGGGGGCCATGTAGTCTCTGGATTTCTGGATTAGGTCATAAACCTTGTCGATGCCCTGACTCATGTATTGCCTATTGGATGATAAAGCAGAAAGAAGGAAAGATCTGAGGCACTTGGTGGAGCTGAACAGAATTAAATTAGAATAGCAGCATGTCCAGGATAACATGAGAATAAAGGAGAGAGATGCATTTACAGGGGACAAGACTATCATGCGGTGGGATGACATAGACCTACTTGTATTCTTTGTACTCTGTGTCATCCAGATGATCTAGGGCCTTGTTCATTGAATCCTTCACCTGATTCAGGTACACATCTACAACCGATTTCACGTGGTCCAGCTGAGAGGGGGCATCAGCCTGCAGGACTCGTGCATGGGTGCCTGAGGTTAAAAATGAAGAGTCTTGGGTTGTCATGTGCTAGAGACATACTAATAATTAATTCTGCCTTTAGAGAAGCATTACTGCAGATGCACTGATATGAAGAATATTTACACATTAATTTTATTGTTTGTTGAACTCTTGTTCAGGTTCAGCAAAGGATCTCTATTATAATACATGACTAGATGCTGATCATTATAGATGGTGCATTTCTTTGTTTTATTCTATAGATGGTGCATTTCTTTGTTTTATTCTATAGATGGTGCATTTCTTTGTTTTATTCTATAGATGGTGCATTCTTTCTTTGTTTTATTCTATAGATGGTGCATTTCTTTGTTTTATTCTATAGATGGTGCATTTCTTTGTTTTATTCTATAGATTCTATATGCATTCTTTCTTTGTAAGGTAGCCGTAGCCAATACCGATACTAACCTACGGCCAGCAGGACCGCCAGTGCGAGAGACACAAACTTCATGGTGGATCTCTGAAAGAGAGCAAAAGATAGATACAGCAAGCAAGCCAACAAGGTCCAAGTGAAAAACAGTAAATGTAAGACTGTGATTATAGGTAATTAGTGATTCCCCTGTTGGTATATTCATCTATAACCAAGACAATTTGCCCTGTGGAACAACAAACAATGTCCTTTGTCTTCTTAGCCAGTTACTACTAAGAGTGTCTATAATCCTTGTGGACAATGTCCAGACCCTCACTGCAGTGCTCTCCTGACCGCATATTTATAGGCTTTATAATAAGATCACCCCCCTACTGCTATTTATTCTGCATTCCTCATGTTAGCTAATTTGCTAGCGCATCACATGGACCTCGGACCTCAGTCCAGCTTGTTACTGTGTGACTAATAGCATCCCTGCTCAGATAAAAGCAAACTCCCACCAAAAACCGAGTTTGAAGTCAAAGACCTGGGACCCTGCTTCTCCAGGAGACACCCAATACACACGACAGCATTTTCTATGAATCTGCTTGTCCTCCCTCTCTACCGTTTATTCTCTCCCACACTTTCTTTCCAAAGGAGCACAAACAGAAACAACTTTTAAGGCCAAAGAGAGCATAGCTTAGCAAAGCGCTCCAGAAACACAAACCCTGCTTTCTTACATTGTATTTTTTTTAACCCCATCAATTGATCTCATTACAAAAATACATTAGAAGCAAAGTCTGGAACAATAGTGCATTACATGGTTTTTATAATGCATATCTGACCAACAAATAGCACCATACTATTATAGAATGCTTGTCCTAAAATGATCTCTATGTAAATGCACAAGACAATAATGGCATATACAATTATTCTCTGGCATAGAACAAGAAACTTCTTGAAAAGGACAAACATGATCACCTTAATTCTTTCTACATTTTCCCAGCCATGTAATATTACATTATACTTTATACAATCCCACATCTATCACTCTGTTCCCTTCCTCCAAACTTCGTAGACTCATGTGCGCTGCCCGCGCTCCTCGTTCAAGCCCCTGCTGTATTTCCCCTGGAGTTTCTCTCTTACCTGTAGTTGCTGGAGCTATGAGAGTCAGTGTAGCAGGATGGAGCACTGGGCGACTTTTATAAGCGGATGGGTGGCAGTGATGGTGGCGTTCATGTCGGCGTGGAGGTGGACCTCAGCCTCTCACCTCCCCAGTGTGCAACAGCAGAGTTCAAAGGTCACCGAAGGAAGAATCAGCAAACATGCAAACAAACCCCCGACTGCAGCGCAGAGATCTGACTAACGCCTGCTGTGCCCCCCCTGCATTCACCATCGCCCCCACTCTGGAGAAGCTCTCTTTCAAAAATGTAGGATATGAAAGTAACTTAGTAATGCAACGAATGCTTTGCAATTCATAGCAATGTGAAATGTTACTTTGCTAATATTTCTATGATGTAAAAATGCATTTTGAGTGGTTTTTCTTCCACTCTGAAAAAGTCGCCCACTGTGGTGTAAATGTGTTTTGCACCTTAAATGACCTGCCTGGATTATACACTGGAGAGACATCAGACGGGCATTTCTCTTTGCATAACAAAGGGACTTGAAACAGTTCTAAAAAGAGCAGCTCAAAGAGTCGGCTCACCTGGAGGAAGTCAGGCCACCAGCTGCATCACACAGACATGCTCAGAATGGTCTGTCAGCTCTGTGCTTTCTGTTTATTTGCCCTGCCTGACTACTTATTTATCTGTAGTCTCTTTCATGCATTTTGGCTATGAATTAAGCAAATAAACTTTTCTGATTTTTTTTTGCTTTTTTTTTTAAAAAAAAAAAACAAAAAAAAAACAGGCAGTCACCAGAGAGGCCGAAAGACAATAGCTAGTTTTCAACCTAGTTTTCAAATAAATAAATAACTAAATAAGTACATTTGTCTTGAAAGGCTTAAGATTTAAGGATGACAATCCCATTGTCTGATAGAGGGTCCCATGATAATAGCATGAAATGAAGTTATCTCTGGAGCTGGTCAATCCAGGGACCCTGACCGAGCTTAATGGAGCAATTGGCCAGCAGAGATAAACAGAGAATGTTGAAACACGAACAGAACACTGTGGCACTATCACCTTTGGCAACCATTGTCAATCAAATGACTCTGTCTACCAGGCCAAAGGGGCATTGTTGACTCAGTTGTTGACTCGGTTGTTGATTTGCTGAATCGCCTTTGGACTTTGCTTATCACTCCTTCCTTTTACCTCTGTTGTTATGCACCTTTTTTCTTCTTGAAAATGCTTTTTAATTTTAATTAATGTCCCATCCCGCTGTGTTTGTGTTTGTTTGAAATCCTAAATCTTGCCCCAGTCAGCGAAGGTGTTCTGACAGCTGTATCTAAACTGGCGATTGCATTTATTTTAGAGAGCAAATTACAGATAGAATCACATTTCAATTTTATTAATCAATATGATCGCTGATGTCTATGATCCAGGAGTCAACAGGGTAACTTCCTGGAGACATAACCTGCATTGGTTTTGGACTTTACTTGCAGGTCTTCTTGTGTTGTTGACTGTTTCAGCAAGTATCCTGCAGCAGAACTGTATGGATGTGAGTCATTCAATCGTAGTGATTTTATGCTAATGTCTGGCTGATTGTAGGATGAGGTCAGGATTAGAGCAAACATTCGTAGTTGATATAATCTCACTTTACTTCACATCTCCATTTCTTAAGATATTTCTTCTATTTTTGTTTCCATTTGTTTTAAACTTAGTGTTATTTTTTTTCAATCTGGATAAGTAACAAATTACAGAAAAAATGTGTTAAGATGCTGTGCTAGCAACTGGGAGAAGGGAATGGCAATTAAAGAATGAATGATCAAATGAAAATGTATGTTTGACTTTGGTCTGCTTCAAGCAGACATTATATGCTGCAGCAAATACTGATTGTAATTTAGTACTAAAAATGATCACTGCAATATCTGCAATATTCTAAGGCTTGTAAGTACAGGGTACTTATAAATCTTCATACTTCTCTCTTACCCCCCTGCTCATATATCACCATTTGTCCCGTCATCGCTCCTCTCGGTGATTTTCACCTGTGGTCGTCAATACTTCACTGCTGGGGACACACAGAATTGGACTCCAGCATGTGTTCTAGAATTTATAATCCTGTGAATAGTAGATCAAAGGTTTACATGAAGACCTTCCACTGAACATATTCCATTGTCTTAATCTATACTGACTTAGGTCCAGGATAACACTACACCAATTTCACAATTTATACATTAATGGTAGCATCTACCAAGTCACCTTTTAACAAATATCCTTCTGACTTTCTGCTGAAGGAATGAACTTTCTGTAGTCCAGCATCCAATAAGAGGCTTATGTGATTTAAATATTAATGAAATAAAAACACTGCACTAAATGGAAACTTCTGAGTGACACTTTACACAAAAACTGCAATACATTTAGATTACTTTGGCGCTACTAAAATACAGCTATAATAATATCCATCTAGCCTTCTTCTATTTGATTGTCCTGTACCTGGTCAAGGAGTTATTAAAATATTCTTATTATATATAATACTTATTATAATACCTGTGTGGTGCACATTGGGTCAGTGAATAGCACTGCTGCTTGACACCGGCCGTTCCTCTGTGTTAGTGATGGTCCAATTAATCATGACATTCAAGAACATATTACGTTTAATCAGAGGTGGACAGTTCAGGTCCAGAAAAGAAAAATCCAGACCAAGGTTTTGTTTCAACTAATCAGTTGCATATCAAGAGTCTCGATCGCAGAGTCCTGAACTGGCTAGTTGAAACAAAATCCTGGTCGGATTTTTTACTGTCTGGGCCTGAACTGTCCATCCCTGCATTTATTAGTGAAATTCTTGCTTAATGTGATGTGGGAAACAATTCCCTCTCAATCCAATCTGTTCGGTGGTTCTCCTCGATGAGACTTATGCAGAGGACGCACCTTTGCACCCCTGCTATCACCCTTCATATCTGAACCCAATACAGGTCACTGCTGAGATCACTAATTATTATCAGCATCATTGCATAACTGCCTTTAGATACCATTCCTCAGCATTTGAGGGTGGTTTCCACCATTAATTCGCAGCATTACACACCACTGCGCATCAGCAAGAAAAGGAAAATCTGACTATGCAGAGCTGCCGCATGAAATATGCAACGAGGTGTAGCCAAAGCTACAATATTATCGTCACAAAGCTTTTTTTTATTATTATTTCCAGCCAGTGGGGGTTTTAATGCCAGGATTTGTCTTGATTTGTTCCGGTTTAATTAATTGTTCAGTGGCATGTATGGAATGTGTCATGATAAGCAGAGATTCCAAGAAAAGAGCATATTAAGTTTCTTCCAAGCCTTGTAAATAGCTAGCAACTTTTTTGCAGACTATGCTGTTTAAATCAGTGGTTTGGCAGGATAAGTTAGAGCATTAGGGGTCCTTGCAAACCTTCACCTGAATGGTTGCTTCTCATACCTGTCATGTAACAGGCTTAATTTAATAAGCAACTCAATTGGGAAGCCTTTTGGCTATGAACTGAACATGTGTGACTGCGTAGTTGCACAGAGGCATATGTGTGGATGGTGACAAGGGTAGCTCTGCCTCTGTGCAAATCAAACCTGTCATATTTACAGGGACAGTGTGTGGTTGAGTGGGTTAGATCTCTGTGCTCATTATCAGAAGGTCACCGGTTTAAATTCTGTGGTCAGCAGAATGATTTCACCATTGAACCCTAGAACATTTGACCTCAATTGGTAAAGGAATTGGTTGCCCCTGTTTTCTCAATTTTATATAGCTGTGGTTTTGTTGAGGTTCTCCTGAGCATGAAGGTTAATATCAAGGTATCACCATCCAGCCGTATAAATTTGCTTAAATTAAACTGCCCCAGGATTTTCAATTGTAAGTGTTGGTATAAAATAAGGAATCATATTAAGGAACGTGATTAATGAAATGTAACAATAAGAACATTTTTTTAAATATTCTTAAAATAACACAGAAAGGATAATTGTCAGGATGTGTGTCTGTTGTAAATGTTTTGTGGGTCACAAATGTCTTAATGACGGTCATCTAGCAATCACATGACATTTAGTCTGTCACTGTGTCTCCACATTACATCTTCTCTGTTGAAAGTTAGTATAGTTAAGAAATAGCAGCTAGGATGAATAAAAAAACTAATAAAGATTACATTTTCATGCATTCAAATTGCTTATTCAGTTTATATTGTTTGTATCCAGTACTGTAAAAAGTCTTAGGCAGTCAAAGGAAATGTTTAAAGCTATTTATCTGTGTAGTAGGTGTATATTTGCTCAAAACAAAATCTCGATTGAACATTACAACATGTTTAGAATAACAAAATGCAAACTACCTGAAATTTCTTATGTTCTCAAAAGGTTAGTGATGAACCTTTGGTTCCCAAACCTCTGCTCAGCGACACTCCAGCCATTCCATGTATTCTCTACGTTTCACCTCCAGCTCAATTAATTAATTGATAAAGTATTCTAAAGAAGTCAATGATGTATTGTAGTGCTTGTCAAAAGGTACATGGGGTGTATTGGACGACTGCTGAAAATACATGAGTGATTTTAGTAGAGGTGTTGAAATGGTTAAGCTAATAAGTCTTGAAGTAAAATAGCGTTTTTACACAAACATGAGGATCATTTAGACATCATTTATTTGAGTACCTAAGACTTCTGCATGGTACTGTATGTTATTCTATTCATTTGTGTTGTATATTGAATGAACATGTTTCAGGTTCTAAGAGTGTGCACATGCAACAGTGACTAAAAAGAGGTTAGAAGGTACAGTTTGTTTTGGCTGGTCATGAATACGAATAAAAGTTCATGGGGCAGACACAGGAAAATCGTGGACAAATAAACACCCACATATGAAATCAAACACATGGTTGTACAAAATGTACCTTAACCATTCCTTGTTTCAAAGACTGCGGTGGTCAAAACGGTGTAACACTTTTTGTTTTATTTTCTAGGATACGTGAAATTGTTCCTTTTCAGTATTGGGTCATGAATTCCATATCATGGGAATGCTAAAAGTGATACAGTCAAGCTTTGAAGCTGAAGCCGTTTCTCTGGGTGCCAAAAACGGAACGCAGCGCTGTTCCAGGAAACTCTTTTGGCTCAGTAACAATCTCAGACTCCCACACAAGTTCCCTGGAACAACCATTGACAAACAAAGTAAAAAAACTTCAACATTATTGTAAATGTTTCAGCATTGAAGCTATCATTCAGTTAAAAAGGTAACTGCAATAGAATTCACCATTTAACAGAAGTGCACAGAAACAGTACTGGTGGACAGGCATTCTCACTGTGGTGACACTATCAGGTTCACACTTGGGTGAGGACCATCAAAACGATCATTAGACTGGTTCTGCTGCACATCAAATAGAGGAAGTAGAGAGATGCTGTCTAATTGTTAAATAGAAAAGGCGCAATATCGATGACAAAAATGCCATCTCCCCCAGTGATTACTCCCAGTGATTAAGGTGGATACGGCTCAATAATTCACACTAGCACATCTGAAAAATCAAGTCTGCTGAATCCAAGTAATCCAAATGCTATTGAACACCAAAGCAAGACGTGTTGCCTGACTTACATTAACATTTATTTATTTATAGATGCTTTAGCCCAAACTGTTACATCTACATTTATTCATTTAGCTTTTTATCCAAATTGACGGACAAATGAGGAAGGCTTGAGGTGACTGAGTATCCAGCACCCCTGGACACTTCAGTTTATAGGAATTTCTCTATGACATAACAGTAATATTATTACTGCTGGCCCTGGGATCTGACCCCACAACCTTCTAGGCAGAAACACAGACCCCTATCATGTTAATCTATTTTTTTTTGTTGTGCAAACATGAGCAAGGTATCTGCTGGTATCATGGAGCTGGATATCGTACTAGAACAGCTGGCAGTAAATGGATAGAATTTATAAACTACTTTTCAAAAATGTATCAGCTATGCCTCCATCCATTCTTGGAACATTTCCCAAGAAGCACTGGACATAAGCCAGTGGGAACCCTTACACACACAATCACACAATATGGCAGTGGTCACCAACCGGTGGACTGTGGCCCAGATCCTGACCAAAATATAATTGAATCCAGACCACACAATCGACCCCCACCCACCCATGGAATTTGGCCTTCAGGGAAAAATAGCTGGAGACCCCTACTCTACAGGGAACTGAAAGACACCAGTTTATCTCTGTGCAACTACTGTAAATATTAATACTTTAAAATCTTGTCCGCAACCAATTACTTATGTGTGACTAATTCTGCATCAGCTTAGTGCCTGGCTGCACATTTGTTTCCTACTCATGCATGTAATTAGTCTACAAACATCTCATAGGAAATAAATTAAGAAACGCATGGTCTACTTGTTTGACGAATGACTTTAATATATATGACTCACCCTGATTATAAATTGATATTATGCAGTTAAATCTTTAGGCAGTTGTTCTGGGCTCTCATTAGGCTCTCATTAGGCATCAGGGTCCAACAAACATCACCAGTCCGACTGGCAATTCCAAGCCCAAGGACTTGGCTTATTGCTATTGACATCTCAAAGTAATCTGGCGATGGTCTTTCACATTTTCTCAAATGGAATACACTGAAATTGAGTAACCAATGGCTAAAGAAACCAGCTACAGAAAATGGGACTGTGGCAGCCCTGGGTAATTTATGATACATCCTCCTGTAGAAAGACTGTAGGTGGTTTAGCCATTAATTTGTATAATTATGATAAGCACCCTAATTATCAGTTAGCGATAGCTTTGATCCTACCCGCGGTGTCTTTTAATATATCTAAATATTTTTCATTCCAGAAAGGTGAATTACAGAGTCTGATCTACATAACTGATGCATTTTTTTACAGCTGTACCAAAGCTACCATTGAATTTTAAGGGTTCGAATTGAAAAACTCCGTATTACATGTAAGGCTCATTTCCTGAGCAGTGTGCTGCTTGTTGTCCTGGCAATGTTAGGGGCTAACAGTACATATGAGTGTCAGCAAGCAGGTTACCAGGGAAACGTGGCTTAATTTTAGGACTGTAGTCATTAATGAGGCTTTCCTGGGGTTTGCTGAATTTGATTAGAAATGCTGTGCAGTAATCGTTATTGTATCCATATCTTTGCTTGTTATGACATTTTCCTGAGGCAGAAGCTAACCTGCTGTATTTTGTTACATTGTGCCACATGAATTATTACTCATACCTGATTTGGTGTGAGAATCATCATTTTTCCTTGTATGTGACCATTTTTATTTAATGGTTTGACTTTGTAAAGCCTTGCGAATGACTGATTGTTACACTGCGTGGGAGTGATAGTCCATGTAAACTGGCTTCCTGTCTGGAGTAGATGCTGAAAATGTGAACAGTTCAAAAAAATTCACTTTTACTTGACACTACGGCAAAGCTAGTTTTATGGACGGACTTCTGTCTAATTATGGGTTTGGAAAGATTACCTCTTAATACATATGTACCTCTTACATACTTTTTTGGGTTAGTCAAATCTGCGGTGGTAGGCCCAAAACTCCAGCCAAGACCCAAAAGCACATTTTGGTTTTAACTTTACCAGAGGTGGCGTTGGGTAAAAGTCCTGCAACGGTCCTTCATTGCCCTCGTGTGGGCGACCTTAGAATTACAGCTCATCAAAGGAACACTTTTAATCAGGAGTGTTTAATGTTTAATGTTGACGGGAATAAACGAAGAGAAGCAGTTCTCCTGTGGCATGCAGATTATTGGTGTGCTTTTAATATCTAGTTTTTTCCTCAGAATGCATAATCGAAGCAGCTTGTAATACTTGGACCGGCCCCAATAAGTAACACTGAGAGTACGTCCTATCTGTTTGAAAACTAAACGTGGTGTTCAAGAAACATGCATTGTCCATTTGTTCTGAGTAACAAAATATCTATTGGGATTTAAGTTAATTCTCGTAAACCTAAAACACACCTACAATAACTAAAATAATCGTACTGCTGTATATATATGTTTTTTATCATGAACTTGTCACAGATTGAACCTGGTGTGTAATTTTATACCCATTCGATGTTATATCCATATTGATGTGTATCAGGGACGTTTAGGTAAATGAAGGTAACTATATGCATATTTTACGTGAAACTTAAAGATAATTAGCATTCGATGCTATAACATGGCTACATGGATTAAATTAGAAATCACTTACAATCTATGCATGAGAAATGTATTATAATGTTATCTGATGTTTTCAATAAGCAATTAATGCAAAAAACAATGTCTATTTCTAATGTTCTATTCTCCTCTGTGGTATGATTAAGCAAATAATTCCAGCGACACAATTGGAACTACAGATCCCGTGAAGCCCTAGAGAATTTGAAGCGAATTGCTCCAATGAATCGCCTCATTTACCATTACGTGCTTCACGCGTCATATGCGGAACTCGTTGTTGCTGCCGAGGACGTCAGAGGATGTTTCACGGCGTCCTTAGAAGCAGCTGGCGGATTTTGTTGACTTTAGTTGCCTGGCCATGTAGGCTTTTACCCATTTGACGATTGTTAGATATCGAAAAAATAAAACCAAATATACATTCATTTGGCAAACTTCATCCGGAGAGCAACTGGTATTGTAAGGGGTGGGTAAGTAACGGTTTCAAATCTTGGTTCACTCACATCACTGGAACTCTGCATGAATGTGGAAGGAAAACAAATCCTCGGTCCTTGCTGAACTAGTTGCGATTGTTATTCACAGCTAATTCAGTCTCGTTCTTCTTTCAAAGCCTAGTTGCAATACTTAAAAATCTAGGAACACAGAGGTTTTGCGTGGACATTAACTGCGTCAGCCAGACAGGCGACTTCTATCATTACAGAAAAACCTCATTTGTTTCTCAGACATCATGACCGAAGCGGCGGTCCAGATAGGGGACCAACTGATCCTGGAAGAAGAGTATGATGAGAACTATATCCCCTCTGAACAAGGTATATATTTTTTTTTTGACGAGCTTTTCAGAGAAGATTTCGCTGTCATGCATAGCTGGTTAACTAGAGAACAAACTGCTAAACACACTTATTCCCTCAGTTGATTTTAAAACACGATGCAAAGGACGCTGGGCCTCCTGAAATAAAAAAATAGCTCACGACAAAATAAAATATAGCTAAAGTTCAAAAGCATTTGTTCTTTTCAGCGCTATTGAGTAATGTTTCGCGGTGTGAAACATACTTTACACACTGCATGATTCCTCCTGTGAGTGTATGAATATTGGAGCTCAAATGGCAGGTTATTCACACATTGTTTTAGGTTAAGCTCAGTTTTTGGTCCCAATCCATTGCTGTAAAACACTAGGATCGTGTAGTTTTTCAGACTTTATAAGTATTCTGTAACATAACCGTATAGAATATATTTATATCATGGCCCGTGCTTTCTCTTTCCCAGAGGTCCATGAGTATGCTCGAGAGATCGGCATCGATCCTGAGAAGGAAACTGAGCTACTGTGGTTGGCACGGGAAGGCATCGTGGCTCCTCTGCCGGATGAGTGGAAACCCTGGTGAACACCCTTCCATCACACTTTCATCATACTTGTGGGCTGTGGTGGCCCTAATGGTCAGGGAAGCGTATTTGTAATTGAAAGATTGCTGGTTCGAAACCCCGACCAACAAGGCACTGCTCCCCCGGCGCTGAATTAACTGCCCCCTGCTACGTCATGATGTCACATATGGGTTGAATGCAGAGGACACATTTCTTTGTTGTGCACTGTGTGCTGTGGTGTGTCAACAATGATCACTGATCACCAAATTCTAATTCTTTCCCACAGGTGCACTTCAGTCAACCTCAGCATATAAAAATATATGTTGAAATGTTAATATATGTAAATTTATGTTAATATGTATAAAATATATGTTTCACCATCTGACTTTGGTCTTAAAGGATGCTTCAGATGCTCTTAACTGACTGAATTATGTTGTTGTGCAGCATTTTTTAATTGAACGTATAGCTTTTCTTCTGCTGATCTCATTTTTCTCGTGAATTCCGAGGTGCAGAAGTGACTCTGCCTCACCTTCCTCTCTTACAGCCAGGATGTGACGGGGGATGTGTACTACTTCAACTTCTCCACGGGAGAGTCCACCTGGGACCACCCCTGCGATGAACAGTACCGGCGACTGGTGGTACAGGAGCGTGAGAAGGCTCAGGCCCGTGTGACCCCAGCTAAAAAGGAGAAGGAGAGGAAGAAAAAGAAGGAGAAGAAGAAAAAGGACAAGCTGCCCCTCAAGGTACCTGCAGCAAATGTCGGGTCTTTACTTGCCCTGCTTCCTTTCTGCAACCTTGTCGCTTTTCAGATCCTGAGTTCCCACTGGTTTCAATACATTAGTTGCCCTTTTCATTTTCCTTAATTTATTGTACTTTATTGTTTATGTGCTGTATAGCATTGTATTAGTTTGGGCCATGATTACTGTATCACTAATTGTACTGTAGCTAAAGCAGAGAAAATCACACCAAACACAGCTTTCGCATGTCGAACTTAGTTGAGAAGCACCGCGAGACTGACAGCGATTCATGGCCATCAGCATATTATTAGGTCTGTTTGCCCTTGTGTCAGCCCATCAAGTTTTAGCTGGTCTGTTTTGTTTTGTTGTATTCTGAGTTTTTGGTTGGGTTATGGTTCGATTTTTCTTGACCGACCCATTCAAGGTCCATATTCGTAGACTTGAACACATCTCAACCCATACAAATTTTAGCAGGAATGGTCGAGTTCCAAGATTTTGGTATTTGTACAAGTTGAAAAAAATTCAACAGACCTGTTTGACGTCCAAGTTGGTCAAGCTGAGATGCGTTCAAGTCCCAAGGTTCCACTGTATCGTCATTTATCTCCGATAGCTGATGATGTGTTGTTAATGTAACGTAGAGTGTCAAGTAGGACAGTAATGTTGATACACTCGCCTGCTCTTTACCTGCCCTCCTGTCTATGGTACCCTGCTTACCTGTCATTCTGTCTATGGTAGCCTGCAGGTTCAACACTAGGACCACTTCAGTCCCCTCTGAGGTCCCTTGCTCCTCTGCAGAGCTCACCTGACCTGCCTCCCCCCTCCCTCTGGAGCTCCCTCAGAAATTCGGGGGGTCTTGAGCCTCTGAAGAAGCCCCTGGGGGTGAGTAATATAGAGATGACTGTATCACATGTAAAGATGCTGATTAGTTTTTTTAAACAAACACAGTGTTCCTGTGTAGGAATATCTTTCATGTTTGAACCTTTAAATGTATTTATTTTGTCATGTTATTGTGTCTAAAGAACAGTACAGTGTCCTGTTAAGTTCTGCAAGTTCACTTTTTTCCTAAGACACGCTCCCTTTCTCTCATTTCATACGCCGCATCAGGAAAAGGTCTCTGCTTCCAGCCTGCATTCCGGTCCCTTGGGCGCTAAGCAGCGGGAGCGAGTGTCACTTTCATTGTCTGGTTTCAGAGAGACGGATGAGGTGTCTGATGAGGAGGTAGGGTCTTCAGTTTCAGTGAGCAGCGCTTGACTGAACATGCAGTGTAGTGCTAAATAAGTCGGTTCTAGTAGTAGGATGCTGAAGGGCTCCTTAATTGAAGGTCAACGAAGGACCTGGAGATCTGTGTCTGTTGAGCTGATATTTAAGGCGGAACTGCAGAGCTGCATCAGCACAGAGCCGGAGATCATGGATGGACTGTAGGGCTGATGAGTGAAGTTTTGACACACCGTCAAACTAAACCCAACCTCTTGGCAGAGCTGTCGGACCACGCCGGAGCTGCTGCGAAAACTAGAACTGGATCTGGACGCCCTGGGAGGCGGACTCCGCTACGAGGTACATGGTGACCTCAACACATGATCCCATTTACTGGTATACTGGTGAACCAAACCCCCCCCCCAGCACCCAGTGTACAGCAACAAAAAGTGTGCTGTGCCCTGGATGCAGTGCATGGGCCCTAGGGGGCATCTTACCCAGGGTACTTTATTGGTCGGGGATTCATACCAGCAACTTCTCACTCACAAGTCCCTAACCATCAAACCACCCTATTAGACTAACACTGCTCTGTTGTATGCTAGTATAGTGTGTATATAGTATAATATATAGTATACCAATACAGTATATTTATTTGCCAAATAAACGTTGCATCAATGTTATTGTTTTATCCAAAATCTGTTGCATTGACGTTGTGGGGAAATTTGTCAAGTTACTTTTTCACAGGAATCAATTGACGCAGTAACATTGGTTAGCATGATCGATACAGGTAAAGTTGCCCGTGGCTACCATGGTGTGCTGTCCCACACAGCTTCCTGTCTGTCCCTTCTGCTCGCAGGACAGCGAGGTCAGTGACATGGCTCGCCCCGAGGACGGGATGGACCCTGAGCTACAGGACCTGGGGCTGTCTGCTGGCCACAGCACCAAACCTTCCCAGGTATTCTGCTGTCCCCTCTGAGGCCCTGTGCATGTTCTCAGTAAAATCTTAGGCTTAGGTTCGGCTTTGAAGAGCTGGCTGGGTTGATAATACAGCTGTGATATCATCTGTTAGCCAGCAGACAGTGCTTTTGAATGCAATTAGACTAAATGGTCATTTTTTATTTGTTTCTGTCCATTGCTCCTATTTTGGTCTGATTCAGCTCTTTTTAGTTTTCCGTGTCCCTTTCTGAGGGAGTTTTAGGAGTATGAAAAGTGTGACCGGTTTGCATGCTGTACTGATCCTCTGTCTGCGTGTTGCTCTTTCTGTCCGCTCACCTTCGCCTGTCTCACCTTCGCCTGTCTCACCTTCGCCTGTCTCACCTTCGCCTGTCTCACCTTCGCCTGTCTGGTCTGCCTCTACACGGACTCTCTTTGTCTCTCTCTGTCTCCGCTTCTGGGCCCAACCCCATAAAACAAAGGACTCTCTTGACGGCCGACTCCTGCATTCTTCTCTGCCACTGGGGGACAGCAGGGACTACAGCAGTGCCGTCGCCTCCTCCCCAACCCCCGACTCTCACTCTCAGAGACAGAAGGAGGCGGAGTGGGAAGGCGAGGGAGAGGAGATGTGGGAGGAGGAGGATGTGGAGAGTGTGTCACACAACGAGGAGGAGGCAAAGGGAGCCAGAGGAGGGGAGGGTGAGAGGGAAGCTATGAAAGGGGATGAAAAGAGAAAGGGACCTGGGGAACGAGCGGTAATGGAGGAATGTGTACAGATGCAGCGAGCAGAGTCAGAGGAGATGAATCCCAAGGGTGAAGGGGAGCAGGGAGAGGCAAATGCAGGAGTGAAATTAAGTGGGGAGGAGGAGGAAAGGCCAATAGGAGGGAGCGAGGAGGGGCAAAATGATCAGGAGAAGCATGAGGTCACTGATGAGATAGTGGAGAGGTATTTAAGGAGTGAAGGAGAAGATGAGGGGAAGGATAGTGGTCATGATGTGGAGAGATCTGAAAAAAATGAAGGAGACTGCGGCAAGGGAGCAGAGGAGGGTGAGGAGGCCGAACAGTGTGCAGATGGAGGGGAGATGCAGGGCGGAGAGGAGACGAAGGGCGTGGAGGGTCGGGGAGAGGACAGGCCAGTTTTGGAAAGATATTTGAGCGAGGAAGAGGAGGCGATGGAGAAAGAGGAGGAGAAGAGTGAAGAGGCTGTAGAAAGGTCTGTGAAACGGCATGCGATGGAAGCTGGGGATTGTGAGGCATCGACGGCTCTGAACGTTAAGGACGGAGATGAGACAGGGGACAGTGAAGAGGAGATGATAGAATGTTTGGAAATGAAACTCAGTGAAAGAAGCGTGGATGCGATGGAAGAGGCAGATGTACGTTGTGAGGACATGAATGGGAGCGTGGTGGAGAGCCCAGAGTCCGGATGGGACTCGCACCCTCCCGGCCAGGTAGGGTTTGGGTTCCCCTGACGGCATGGCCTGCATGCAAAGCCACCCTCCTCTCGCACCCCCTGGTCTTTCCCGGAGTCTCAGAGAAACCCAGTCCATTCTCTGAGGGGCCACGAGGTCTGCAGTTGTTGGCCCTTCCCTCCTATACCAACTGTGCTGCTCCCGTTGCCGTTTGGGTGACTGTTTGGACATGGCAACGCCGGCATGGTGCTGTAGCCCCTGAGGAGTGGATTGGAACACACTGCTCCTGATTTTGTTTCATCTTCCTGGCCTCTGAGTAGACCCCTCCCTGCTTCCCCTCTTGGGTGCTGCGGTGGTCTGTGCTGTGTGCTCTGCCTTCTCCGCCCAGCTGCCTGGCTGTCCATACAGATCTCTCCATAGCGTAGACGCTTCCTTGTCTTCTGTGCCATCGGCATGACAGACCACCTCACGACGGCTCTGCTTCTATATGGATGGCTGGTATTTCTTCCTGTATATGTTTATGCGGTGATGTGATGTGAGCTTGCAGTGTCAGCAGATTGATGTGGGCGTGTGTCTGGTCCTTCCTGATGCTCGCGCTGTTTCTTGCAGGATCTTGAGTTGAGCGATGTCATCGACGCAGCGTCAACCTCTATGGATGACCTTAAGGTGTTGTACCACTAGATGTGTCTTCCTGTTGTGAAAATTGCTGGAATTGTTGTGTACATTTTCCAGTGTACTACATTTACATTTATTTTAGCGTGCCTTTGTCCAAATAGCACACTACAAACATAAAGCTACAAAGGAGTTGACTAGGCATAAGTGTAGCTTCCAATTCCCAATTCCCGTTGTAGCTTTTGCTCTACTACTTAAATAATGCTGAAATACTGATGTGTTCATTTTTACTGAAAAGGTGAAATGTTTTTATATGTAAGTCAATGTAACATTCCATTATATTTCCCAAAGTTTTTCTATAAGGAAGTCGCATTCCGGTCAAGGCTGACAGAGAAAGTTGGAGATCTGGATGACCTTTGTGCTGTAGATGCTGCAATACCACTGGTAAAACAGCAAACTGATGTTTAAACTAACCTGTTCATTGCATACAGTTATTTGGTAAGGCTAATCACATGAATTGGAATTGGGATTGACATTAATTGAATTGAATATTCGGCTTGTTTGGTTGACTGAAGTTTTACATTATTTACAACTTTGCTGTCTGTATAATAAATCGAGCAGAAATGAATCTGGGGAAAAAAAAAAGTCCAAGTATCTCATGATTTGGTATCTGTTCTGTGGTAACAGACTAGTGCTCTTGTGATCAGCAGATCAATATTTTTAGGTAAAATTTCCATTTTGGCAGTTTTTTTTCTTCATTTTGATGTTTACTTTATTTCCTTTTTTAAACCTTTAAATCTCTTTACAGTTTTCCCCAAAAACAGAGAAAACAGAGAAAGAGAGAGCAAGAGCTGAAATGGAAGCCGGGAGGAAGGCAGAGACGGTGGACAGGTCGGTCCGGTCAGAGACGGTGGGTCCGGTCCGGTCAGAGACGGTGGACAGGTCAGTCTGGTCAGAGACGGTGGACAGGTCGGTCCGGTCAGAGACGGTCGGTCTGGTCCGGTCAGAGACGGTGGACAGAGACGGTCGGTCCGGTCCGGTCAGAGACTGTAGAAAGGTCGGTCCGGTCCGGTCAGAGACTGTAGAAAGGTCGGTCCGGTCCGGTCAGAGACGGTGGACAGGTCGGTCGGGTCTGATCAGAGACGGTCGGTCCAGTCCAGTCAGAGACGGTGGACAGGTCGGTCCGGTCAGAGATGGTCGGTCCGGTCCGGTCAGAGACGGTGGACAGGTCGGTCCGGTCCGGTCAGAGACGGTCGGTCCGGTCCAGTCAGAGACTGTAGAAAGGTCGGTCCGGTCCGGTCAGAATCGGTACAAAGGTCGGTCCGGTCCGGTCAGAGACGGTGGACAGGTCGGTCCGGTCCGGTCAGAGATGGTGGAAAGGTCGGTCCTGTCAGAGACAGTGGAAAGGTCGGTTTGGTCATGGCTCCACCAGACACATGAGGAGCCAAATGCGATATTAGTTCAAATGTGATTGGTTATGTAATTTTTATATGTATATGTAATATTTTCCGCAGTCATCGCCGGAGAGAGAGTAAGGAGGAGCCAGATTCCGGAAAGAGCCACATCAGCGAGTCTTCCTGGTCAGGACCCAGACCAGAGGTGGAGGGTGGAAGTGTGGACTCTGAAGATCGTCCTGTGGGGCTGGGGGCGGAGCCTAACCAGAAGGATGTGCCTCTCAAACTGGAGGAGGAAGAGGAGGAGGAGGAGGGGGAGATAGAAGAGGAAGCAGAAAAAGAGGGGGTCTTGCAAAAGAGGCAGGACCAAGCGAGGCACCTCCAGGAAGACTTAAAGGAAGATGTGAAGGAAGGGAAGGAGGAGAGAGAAAAGGCCCTGCAGAGAAAACAGGAGAGATTGCAGCACTTACAGGAGGAAATGAAGAAGCAGGAGGAGGAGGAGGAGATGAAGCTGACAGAGGAGCGGGAGGAGAGACTCCGGTAGCGACAGCTTCTCGTTCCGTCAGACCTGTAGCATTAGTCTTCCTGAGCTTGACATGGCTTTTGAACTTAGCTGTAGTGCTTGGGCTCTTCTGTGGTTTGGTACTTGTAGGTACAGATAAGGCATCGGTGGCACAACGTGCCCTTAATTGAATCAGTATCATAATGGTTATTGTGGAAATTCTAATTATTTTCTAATATTTTGTATGAAATACTTCTATAAAAGTAAGGCTAACTGTACCTTAGACCGATTAATTTAATATATTACATTGTCTTTTGAGATGAACAATTTTTGTATTTTTAAATATTTTTTTTATATAAAATATTTTTATATACATGTTTTTAAATGGGTCATTCCATTTTACCCATAATAACCAAAAACGTTTTCACATTACTATTTTTGTTGATGTTGATAAATGCTATAAAAAGCATTCAAACAAGCTTTAGCTGAGCCATGTAGCTGTAATACAGCCCATATGAAAACACTTTAAATTATGATTTTTTTTTTTCCTACCAGTGGTGAAGAAACAGTGCTGCATCTTAAAGGCCGTTTGATGAATTAAAATGGAATGACTCAAGTACAAAGGTTCTTCAAAGGGCACCTTCTGTGTGACCATTCTGAGCTCAACCTGCTGCTGCTTTATAGTATTTAACCGTAGTTTTCTGTATGCGGCTTGGTTCCATCCCACATGGCTCTGTCTGTGTGTGATGCATTCACACTGTGTGCGTGTCCTGCATTACTGTGCATCAGGGCCTTGAGGCGACGGCTGGCGGAGGAAGAGGAGGTGGAGCAGGCTAGGCTGATGAAGGAGTCTGCGCGTAAGATGGAAGAGCTTCGTCAGGCTGCTCTGCAGGAGAGAGCGACCCAGCAGCGAAAACTCAGGTCGCATACCGTCCTGAGAGACCATCTAAACCAGTGTCTCCCAACCCGGTCCTTGGGGACCCCCAGACCTACCGGTAGGAAAAACACGGACTGTCTGGGTGACCGAGTTGGGAAACACTGGACCGAACTATTGCAGTTATCACTGATCATTTCTCATCTTTGGTAGAATTTGACATAAAGGCTGTTGACAAACAAAACGTTTAACTTGTGTACTGCCTGTATTTCGAATAAATAAGATGGAAAAAATGCGGAAATAAACCATAATATAGACAAAAAGTTCTAAACTCGTCTGCAGCACACCCAGCAGCGATAGCTGGTTTTTTCCAATCAGTTTAAATCAGAATTTTTAGGTGTTTTTCCTTGTCCATTTTGATGCAGTTGATGCACTGTCTGTAGTATACAGGTTATCACTGTCATTCACATGCATGTCCCAAGATGGGAGGTCATTTTGATGCAGTTGATGCACTGTCTGCAGTATACAGGTTATCACTGTCATTCACATGCACGTCCTTATCTGTGTGGTCAGATGGTGTTTTCAGTAAGGACTGGATGTGTCTCATACTTCCAGTATGTGCTTCTTCTGCAGGGAGGAGTGTGAGGCAGCAATGCAGGAGCTGAGGGCAGCGTTGGAGGCTGAGCAGACTGAGGAAAAACAGAGACTGGAGGGCCAAAGGAAGCAGATCTCTGGGGAGCTGCAGGCCGAGAGGCTACGACTGCAGAGGGAGAAGGAGGAGCAGATGGAGGCCATGAGGGTGGAGGTATGAGGAGGTCCCCTGTGTGACTGAGCGGGTGTCATTGGAGGTGGGCTAAAGGTGGAGGACCAACATCTTTATGGACGCACCAACAAATGTTGGTCATCCACCTTATCTTGGAAGTGTGTTCTGGTCTTAAGCTACTGTTCTACAGAACTGAGATTTTGCCGTGTCTCAGCTGGATGAGATGGTGCAGCAGGAGAGACTGGAGCACGAGCAGAAGCTGGAGGTGCTAAAAGAGGAGCACCGGCGTGAGCTAGACTTCATCAGGGAGAAGCACTCTGATGAGGTAAAAGAGGCACTGTAATAAAGTCACTGGTAGACACTGGAAAACTGTTATAGCACTGTACTTTTCGTGGAATTTTTTGAAGCTCAAACCAGTTCCTGGTCCATGAAAATGATATCCAGCAACCAGATATTCAAATAATAATCAGTACTGATTATATGACTGCAAAGATTAAACAAAATGGCATTTTTTGGAGATGAAATCCATCAAAGGAATTTTTTTTGATTATACCGTTATAGCCTGACATGAATGTACTATCTTAAAATATAAAATGCAGCATATCTAAAGCGAGAGTCACCTGTTGAATGTTTCTGAACAGGTCTTGAGTTGCTGACCCCATCAAACCCCTGTTTGTTGATTGTGTCCTCTGTTGCAAACCGGGTTATATAAATACAGGGTTTAAATATTGAGGTCCACTTCCTTGCATTCAAATCGCACCTTACCAGAGCACTAATGTTGGTGTTTTAGATGTGTGTGCAGAATGTCCAGCAGAGAAAGGACAGCAGAATTCTTGGGGAACTGAGAAGCACTTATCCTGAGCAGCATCTGGCTGAGTACAAACGAGAGGTATAAACTACAGGCCACCCCCTACACATAATCCTCAGGCCTGTCCTCCACCGCAACCACCAGGGCTCACCATGCCTCTCACTCTGCCTCTGGCGCGACAGCTGGGTGAGGTGTTGCAGGAGGTGCGGCAGGAGGTGCAACGTGAACACGAACGGAAGCTGGAGGTGCTGAGAGAAGAGCATCGCCGTGAGCTGAACTCCATCAGGGACAAGCATTCGGACGAGGTAAGAGGCACAAGCTTTGACTTACATAGCACTGTACTTCTAAGGATGCATTTTTGCAGTAAAAACAAGTGACTTTGTCATTGACACATCTAAAACGAAAATGCGACTCTACGAAACAGCTAGGACAAGAACAGATGATAAACAATACATTACACGACAATACACAACAACAGTGACACAAATACAAATAATATTTCCGCGTACTTGCGCATGTCCCTCCAGGAGAGTCGGCAGAGAGACTACCTTCTGTCCGTACTCCAGGAGGAGAGAAAGGGGCTGCTGTCTGCACATGACTCACAGCTGGAGGAGCTGCGCACGCAGCTCGACGCCAAACTTCAGCAAACCCGTCAAATGTACACGCTCAAGGTGAGGGCAGAGGAGTCTGCCTCCATGTCCATGAGTAAGACACTGCAGGAGAGGGACATTGCCCGGGAGGAGACGGGTCGCTTGCATGAGGAGGTGCAAAGAGTTCGAGCCGAGAGGGACCATGTCCGGGAGGAAGCCCGCCAGTTGAGAGAAGAGAAGCAAAAGCTTGAGAGTAAAATGCAGCCGCTACAGGACCGCTGTGACCACTTGAGTCACCGGGTCAGGTATGTTCTACAGTACTGTATGCCGTGTGACTCTCAAACCCGGCAATAACGGTACATAGCACTCACTAGTGATGGACAAAATCGCACTTCATGCACCATTTGCTGGATTTTTTGACCCCACTAGATGGTGCTGTTAGTTCAAAAAAGGGCACAATGCATGCCGCAAAGCGAACCAAGAGCACCATCTAGTGGGGCCAGAAAATACAGCAAATGGTTCATGAAGCATTATTTTGTACATCATTAACCCTCACCCATGAGATGCTTCCCATCCACTAAGATGCATCAGCACATTTGACAGGAATAAACCGAATATGTCGATTTCACTGCACAAGATTTCGCCATGATCTGTAATACAGTAGCTTATATAAAACTCGGAAATTTTCTCCAAATGCGGTTTAAGGCTGAGTAAAATTTGACACCTGGGGGAATTTTATGCATACGTTGAACCCCAACCACTAATCAGATGTCTGCATTCCAAAAGCTTTCCAAAAGAATGTCATTTTCCTTGGAATCTGGTCCTGCTTATTTCGAACTCTCCAAAGAGTCTTCAATATTACTGCAGGGATTTGGAACAGCTTCACAGTGAGAGGCAGTCTGCTGCAAAGGTGGATCCAGACGATGAGAGAAAAGCGATGGGAACTGAGAACGAAAATGGGCCTGCGCCTACTACGTCCAAGGACAAGGCTGTGCGGGTCGAAGAACTGGAGCATCATGCCCCAGCCTCTCCACTACCTCCCTCTGATGGCAGTGAGGACAGCATTGATGAGTATGTCTGCACGGCTGATCCCTGCCTCTGAATGTCTGTGTATCACATTCTTTGTTTCCCTCCATTAGAGATCTGCTGTAACTCATGCATTGTTGATTCTTTCCCTGGTAAGTCAAGCAGGTGTAGGAGATTGTTGTCATTGAGGACAAGGAGATTGAAGTCTCTAGAATTATGAAATGCATATCTATATTTGTGACTTAAAAACCATCTTGTGTCCTCCTTTCCACCCTTTCAGCATGCGTCAGTATATCTCGGTGGAAGGGATATCGCTACAGAAAGCACGGCGTTTCCTGGAGAGGCAGAGCAACAGTCTGAGAGAGAGACAGGCAGCGCTACGGGCAGCCCGGAGCAGTTGGATCCAGGACCCCATTAAGGGGTCAGCAACTCAGGACCTGTTCAGAAACATCCAACAGGTGACGCTCACTTTAGATACACGCTGCATTTTATATTTTAAGATATAATAGTCGTGTAGGGCTGTAACGGTTTGCCTGTTTGTCGGGTACCTTTCGTTTCATCACTTTTCAGTTGAGTGTGCACAATGAAACGAATGAATACATTTACTGACATGAGCAGAACCTAAATTCACAAGTAATTGTTCAACATGGAAAACATTATGCTAGTTGTGCCAGTGAGTTTGCTTTGATAATGCTGGTTACAGTCAGTCATAATCGGTAGGCTAGAAACATATTGGTTTCCCAATTAAATGTAGCAAGAGCAGAGTGCAAGAAGCTGATGAGATTAAACGTGTTGCTGGAAACGCATCCAACATGCTGATTGACCTGAGATGATCATCCAAGCGTGTGTACAGCTAGAGCAAGGCAGGAACATCCACTGCAAGTTAATCTCCGCATAGTACCTGCTGTACCAGGAAAGTCAGACAGAGTTAAAAAAATCATTATGGCTATCGGGGTGTTTATCACTACAGTCATGTGATCATACTCTGTAGTAGAGAACACACGATTTAGATGGGATTTAGTTCATTATCATTGTTATATTTTTGATTAATGTATTTTACATATTTTATGTTTACAATATGCAAATAAGCATCTATTAGGTTTTGTTATTCAGACCCATCGACAGACACAGTCTTTGGTTTACTCTTGTTCTTAATTGTGTTTGTATATTTCATAATGCATTTCAAAACTCATTCTGTTTTCCCTGCTGTATCGAAATTGTAACAAACCGTGAAGCCAAAATCGAGGTGGCTGCCAAACCATGACTTTTGTCTACTATTTCATCCCCACATTTATGGCAGTAATGGTCATTTTACATCATGAGTTATTTTCATCACTAAGTAATTTGTTTTTTCTTCTTATCTCCTGCTCTGTCTCCTCCTTTCTCTTTCCCACTTGACATTATACTTTCTCTCCCTCACCATCTCCTTCTGTCTCTCCATCTATTGTCTCCTCCTCCTCCTCCTCCTGCCGTGACAGGAGACCGTCCACATCGAGCAGCTGAAAGCCACGGTCCAGCATGGACAGGCTCTGCTCCGCAGGAAGGAGGAGCGGCTCAGCCAGCTGGAGAGTTCTTTGGCAGAGGAGGTACTGAGTCCCATCCAGACCTTAACACTCGCCACTGCAGTCTCACAGCATCCAAGCGGAGTAACGCACTATTAAATACTGAGACTGAATAGCAGGCAGTTTCACCCCTCATATTCTTCTGGCATGTCCCACAGCATGCGGCAGGTCCTCATGTAGGTAGTGTTGCCATATCCCCACAAACACTCACATACCCATGTAAGGCAGCTGGGCTCAGTTCTCCGTCCCACGGTCCAGCTGGAATCGCTATTGTTTCTCCTAAATTTTTGATTCAGCCATGAAGCACAGGTGAGGGTCTCTGCCTCTCCCTACTGCCACTGCAGCTGTTCTTGGCTGTCAGCACCTGTCAGGTGACTCCAAAGACCCCATTATGACCATTGCTCTGAAGGCCGCCTCTTTCAGCTTGAGAACGTCTCTCGTTGATGTTCATCAATGGGGCATTGTGTTACCACCAAAGTGGGCGTGGATTGCGTTCTGAGTACTGACCACCAAGTGGTGACATGATCTCTGTATACATAGCATTTCCACTTTAACAATCTCTCAGCAGCTCTCTGACGACGACATGGAGCGGGCGGCGGCAGACAGGAGAGTGACCTTCGACGTCAGCGAATCAGACTTGAGCAGCTTGGAGGCCCACGATGGCTCAGGTGACACACACCATCCGCAGGGTGACACACACCATCCGCAGGGTGACCCTTGAGAGGAATGTCAGGAAGTATAAAAGGCTGGGATAGTTCTCTCTGTGTTATGAGCATAAAACATGCTCTTAAGTGCGGTGCTGTAATCTCTATCTCTCTCTCTATGGTGTTTTCTGCTCTGCCCCCCCTCCCTCCCAGGCCCCCACCACACAGGACC
>JAODKF010000042.1:8322907-8333314 GCA_026779585.1 Mormyrus proboscirostris | reverse complement strand
GCTAAATGCCTGTAGCTATAGAAGGTTACAATCTTATTGACTTTTTTGTTTTGTGCAGTGCCTCATCTAGCCAGATGGTGGTATGCATGTAGCGTGGTTAAAAACTGTTAATAAACTGATAACTAGATTTTGTGATATGGTCATTTTTATATGAAAATTACAGGCTGGATTCCGTTAATATACGCAAATCACAGCATCTGTCACGCAGCTTATTTCAAATGAGATTTCACATCCCATTTTTGTACTGCGGTTTCGGCCGCAGTGGTAAAAGCAAGTGCATCCCTGGAGTTTGCTTGGTCTGTATTGATTTTTGTATTGTTCATAAACTAAAAACTCACATCGCGAGACAGATTAGATTAGGTTAATTCACTACGGAGGCGAGTACTTGTGCATCCTCATAACGCATTATTGTCAGTGATCGCATGGATATGTGTCGGAATGTGTATGTTTTAGGCGCTTACTGTAATTTAAAACAATATGTACCTATACTGTTTCTCAAAAAGACAGAAAATTAGACATTTATAGGATGTTTCGTGTGTATATTGCTCCGTTTTGGTAGGATGCTTGATATAAAAGTCTGTTTCACGTTCCTCATTTGGCTGTGCATTCTAATAGTGGGGTGAGGTTAACCACACATGCCAGAGGACGAAAGAGGAAGACGCAGCCTAACCGAACTGAAGATATTTCTCACAGAGGAGTGCAGCACTGCAGCACGCAGCTTCGGAAAACGCTGAAGCGACGTGGACGGCACGCTCCCGAAGTACATATGCATTGCATGAGGCATTAATCCGTTTATGCAAAAGTATTTGGGTTGGGAAAGAGAGGAAGAGAAAAGATGTTGAGCGGCAGAGGAGTGTTGCGAGGGGAGGGATACGAAATAGAAAAAGGGCTGAACTTTGCACGGCTAGCGCGCCGTGCGAGCAGCGTATGAGGGAGACAGGTGACGGGCAGGCGACTCTGAAGCTCATCGGAGGAGGCTGCAAAAGTAACGCGAAAGGTGAGCGTCTGCTACAGCTTCCCCGTCCCCTGCCATGCCTTCCCGCTCTCGGGCCAATTCTTATCGGGCTAGGTATTATTGTTTTTGAAAGATTCGCTTCATTCGCAGATCCTAGAAATGCGTAAAGTGTCACATGCCTGGAACTGGTGCGAAGTCCAAGTGTACTGGTATAATGGTACTAACAGATCTATATCCATCCCCTCGACTGCACCTATTTAACCATTTGGTGTGACGCCTTTTTTCCACGTTCTGCTTCATTCATTCATTCATTTAACTTAATTTCATGCGGCATGTTGCCAGAAGTTCTTAACTCACTTTTTTTTTTTTATCAAAACTTGCTAAATAACACGTCTTCGTTCTTAGTAATATCCTTTGATGAAAAATGTAACCGGTTGTAGGAACGATTATGAAATTTCATCGAGGTAGTGAAGGATTAGTGCAATTGGGCAATTTCTTGGGTCTTTTTATGTAGCTTATGATACTGTTTTTCTTATATTAGAAACTAAAATCTTTCTACCGTAATACATCATGTAACAGTATATAGCCCCGTACAGTATGTTTATTGTCTTATTTTTTGGCAAATGACACTCTAAATAGGATCAAAGTCTCAATCAATTGATGAATTTGATTGACAGCAGTCTATTGTCAGTTCCATGTTAGCTGTACCTCGTAAAAATACGTTTTAAATTTTATTAAACATTAAACAAAATATTAAACGATTTTTGTTACTCGGTCAACAATAAACTAAATTAAAGCTCATCAATTCAAACCTTAAAAACTTTTGACGTCGTGAAGGTAGCATTGCAAACGTAGTAACAGTGTGTCATGTCAAACACCGCGGATCCTGCTCTGGATGGAGGAAGGTTGGCGGTGGGCGGGGCTGAGGGTGGAGATAGAGAGGAAGTGGTGATAATATAACAACTTCGCACTCTTTGCCTCTTGTCTTGACTCTTATGATTCTTTCACTGCTGCCTTTGCAGAGTGGCAGTTAACACACCCAGTGAGGAAGCAGTATCAGTTTGATTCCTTGCTTGACACTGTTACCCCTGAAAACCAGGGGTGATGAGGGGATTGGAGGACCACAAGAGCGACAGAGCCAGCTCTGACAGGTGACTGATAGCGTTGTCATTTTCATATTTCAAATTATTTATCCAATATCGAGAAAAAGTGTAGACATATAGCATTCTCTTTTTTTTTCCTTTTAGCAAATATATATTGTGAATTCACTAAAGGTTGTTCAAAGTTGGCATAATCCTGCCAAGGCATTATCACTTTCCTTTATTTGCTGCTTCTGCAGGTCCCCCACTGAGATGTCGAATGGCGCAGGAGTAGCGCAGAAGCCCCTCACTCTACTAGACAGGCTGCGGCTCTGCCAGTCCACTTGGGCCCTTGGGGGCCCCTGGGACAGAGAGAGCGTTCATACCGCACTGTGGGGACAGCAGCCTGGGGTCAGCTGATTCAGATATCATCATTTCATAGATTCCTTAGTATTGAATGAGGTTAAATCCTTACAATGCTTTATTTTCAATCTGCCTGGCTTAGAACATGTTATGTGGCAGGATGGATGTGTAATTTTGCACAATGTTGCTTGCTCAACAAATGTCACTCTGCCAAACTTACAACGGGTACTGGCGATTTTTTGATTACAGGTACAGTGTCCCAACCTGCTGAGCCAGGAGGGGGGAACCTCTGTGGTAGATTTGCTTCATATCGCTTCCATATTCCCTCAGCCAGCTTGTTTTGCCTGCTTTTTGACCCTCTGTCAGCGGAGAATTCGTATCTCCCAGTTGTGGTCTTGGTGCCTGATTAAAAACGTTATCAGATTTTCTCCCTATGGTTGATTTCTAATGATACGCAGCTGCTTTAGCATCTTGAAAAGGTTACCAAAGGCTACAGCAGAGATGGGGAACCTGTTCCATGGAGAAGCTGAAGGACATTACTATAGTGCCGGGGTGGGGGACACGTTCCCTGGAGGGCCGGTGCAGGATTTTGGGACGACCGCTCAATCAGCCAATAATAAAACAGCGGTTCTCAACTCCAGTCCTGGGGACCCACTGTGATTGGCTGATTGAGCGGTCATCCCGGAAACCTGCACCGGCTCTCCGTGGAACGCGCCCCCCCACCCCGGCACTATAGTGATGTCCTTCACCTCTGTAAAGGTGAATCATTGAAAAAGCTTTACTGTCTATGGAGATATCTGCTTATACCAAAATGGGCTTCAGTTAGATGATCGAAATATAAGATTTCTTTATTTACATTGTGCTGGGGAGACACTTCGAAGGGGAATGGGGACGGGAGTGTTTTTTCATGCATAGACAGCAGAAGGGTCGAACTGCAGCCAATACTGTATTGATGGCAATGCAAAGGGAACGCTTTCCGTGCCTTGGCTCTGACTCAAAATCGTTTGGTTACTTATTCGATTAGTTCCTTTTCCTCTTTTTCACAGACAATGTGCCATTTCAGACAATGTGCCATTTCACTGCTTATTGCAGAAGTGACTAAAGATAAGGAAGATCTAATTGTAGGGAGGAAGATTGTTAGAAGAGCAACAGGAACTAAGTAGGTGAAGGACAAACCAGACACCTCAGATAACTCAGATAACTAATAAAGGGAATGACTGTAATCCTTAAAATGGCAGAGATTAAGGTACCTTTAAGTAAAATGCTTATATTCAAGTGTGAGCATAAGAAATACTAGACTACAGAAAAGACAATAATTCCATTTGATAACATTTGACAACTTCTAATAATAATAATAATAATAATAATAATCATTTCATTGATCCCGTGGGGAAATTCTTTTTTTCGCCTCCCTCAACTTGCTCTTTGTTGAGCAAGCTGTCCACGAAGGGCTGCCACCTGTTGGTGCACCCAGGGAGCTGGGGGTTAAGGGCCTTGCTCAAGGACCCGCAGACGTGCTGAGGCTGGGTTTGGACCTGCGACCTTGTGATTAGAGGCACACAGGCTTAACCCACTGAGCCACACGCTGCCCCCTGGTAAGATGACTTCTGTCTGCTTGAGCTCAAAAAGAAATTTAAGAATGAAAATTACGTATATGCAAATAACTTGAATAAAATGAATTTAAAGCAAGTGGTTTTGGTG
Source organism: Mormyrus proboscirostris (assembly GCA_026779585.1). NCBI lineage: Eukaryota > Metazoa > Chordata > Actinopteri > Osteoglossiformes > Mormyridae > Mormyrus > Mormyrus proboscirostris. Next base: position 8,329,216 of record JAODKF010000042.1, on the reverse strand, counting down.
AGGTAAAAAAGTAAAGTAACATTCTTGCTTTTTGTTACCACGCATTTTTTTCATTTTCAGTAACGGAATGTATCACTGAAAGGAATGGATAATGAAAGATGAGATTTCTCCAGCCGTTTTTCTGTGACCCATTGAAAGACTAGATCTTACTCTCTGCCACCCAGTTACTCTTCCCTCGTGGTGACTGGAAGACACAATAATTAATACATTTTTCAAAATAAATATTTTCAAATAAATTTTTAAAAGTACATTTATGTATGCATTAATCAAAAAACACTCGAGAAAAAGCATGGAAATTTGACATGTAGGTGGTTTGTGTTGTGCAAGCAGGGGCGGAAACTCCAGTTCTGAGGGCTGCCTGGTTACACTGCGTTTCCACTCACTATTTGCTTTAAACATCTAGAGGATGCAGGTCCAGCCACTGATGGTCTTACGCTAAAAGGCAGAATAATCACATACATTCTGGCTGGGAAATTCCAAGGTCTGGGGACAGGCCTTTGAGGGTGGAATTACTTTGCATCTGTGATGCAAAGGTTCCTGACTTGAAGAATAGTAACTGCAGTAAATTCTGAAGAAGAAGACCTTCCATACAAGTGGCATTATATATTTTTTCTTTTACCTTTCTTTCATTTAGGAGAAATGGCTTGAGCAGTTGTTCATGACTGACTAAATCTCGTATTTTTTTTCTTCGTCACACACATGCTTGTGGTATCTAATTTAGTCTGAATGTTACCGGCACTCAGACTTCCTGCAGCCTTTGTGCGTTCATGGGCCCCTGAAGGAGTATGAATTCATGCCATGTCAGCTTGTGTGATAGTTCATGCAGTGCGAACGTAGCAATACTTCTGCAGAAAAGCTTCCCAAATGACTCAGCTGCTTCTGAGTAAATCTGCCCATGTCTTTTCCACACCTCTGTTAGCTAACCACTTCTTATATGACCCAAGGACATGAGATATAATGCCCAGAATGTATTCTTCTCTACCTCTTGAATAGAGTTTCCTGGTGCTGCTAGATTCGACATCTCAGCCGCAGCTGCTGTGCTTGGCTGTAGGAGGCAACAGGGAGCATGTGAAGGACTTCCCAATCCAACGCACTGGTGCAGGTACAAACTTCCACCAGAATTGTGCCTCTTAAGGCTGATTTGTACTTCTGCATAGAATCCATGCTGTTGATGCAGCATAGGTATGATGTAATCTCTGCTCACTTACACAAACATGTTCTGAGCACAGAAAGAAACATAATTGGTTATTTCTTCTGAACCAATCAAATCGTAGAGGAGGTGGGACCAACCAATTAGATATCTTGCTCCTGCTTCCTACTTGCTTGGACCCACCTTCTCTGCAATCTGGTTATCTCTTTGAATCAATCATTTTTTCTTCTGCCCTCAGAAGAAAACATTTTTTTGCGTAAGTAAAACTCCTGTGAGCAGAAATGTAACTGTCAGCATCAGTCTGTGGCACATGTTACGGCGTAGCATATCCGGATATGCAGATACCAATGGCATATATTCTATGCAGAAGTATATCTCAGCCTTAAGCCATGCACACAGATACATAGAAAACACACTGCCTTTTATTCCAGTAAGGAAATAAGCGTGATGGTCGTCTTTTTTTGTAGTTCTTCACCTTCTGGAGTCCCACCTAGGCTTTTCAGACCTGATCCAGCTGGTGGCTTATTACAGCCTGAGCAGGTGAGAGGGCCGTTAATCTACCAGATTCTGCCATTGTTTCTCAATCTCAGCTCAGCTCCACATACACTGTTGGCATCCCTTACTTGGCAGCCCAGTCGCTGATCGCTCCGCCTAATTTGTGGCACTGGTGCTGTGTTTGATTGTTAATGGTGTGGGTCTCCATCCCCTGCCACACCCCCGCTCATTGTTTCAGAGACGTGCTGCCAGTCTGCTTGTTCATCCCACAGCGTGTCTTCAACCTCACACAGGAGACAGACCAAGATCTGTCCCATCTAGGGCCCAGTGAGTCTCTCCACCAGCCTCTTCCTTTCTGATTGTTTATTAAATTAATTTTGAATATTACCAAAAACAATAATGTATGTAGGTTTAAACATGTTATATGTCCTGAAAATAATATATTGCCATGGTGTTTTTGGGGAGATATGATTGCTATAAATATTACTAATAACTGGATAAATTAAGCCATAGGACAGTTTGAAATAAACAATTGATGAAGGTCCACAGTTTTATAAACAGAGGTGGGTAGTTCAGGTCCAGGAAGTAAAAATCCAGACCAAGATTTTGTTTCAACCATCCATTTCACTATGAAGTTACAATAACAGAATACGCAACTGGTTGGTTGAAAGAAAATCTTGGTCTGGATTTTTACTTCCTGTACCTGGAACTACCCACCTCCGTTCATGAAGACGGATGGAATAAAATCAAATGAGAAATGAAAAGTGATTCATTATCAAATCAGAAATGTGCCCCTTTATTGTCCCTTCAGAGTTTTGGCTCTGCTTGTCCTCGAACCTGCAACAGAGAAACGTGACTCCGCCATCCACTGGCCTCAGCATGTGCTCCATACAGGTAACAGTATTAAAAGCACAGATTTTTTTCATATAAGTTTAAATGCCAAGGTGCCATCTCGTGACCCTACGATTTTGTGGGTGGTCAGGTGACCTCTGCGAACGGGGCACTCTGCGTCATCAACCCCTTGTACCTGCACGAGCACGGGGATAGCTGGCTTATTGAGAAGCGCTCTCCCCAAAGCAGCCCCTCTTCTGCGAGTCGGCCATTTGCAGCAAAACGGGAGAGACGGCTGAGCACAACTAGGCCTTGGAAGGGAGCCGGGTTACGTGACATGAGGGGCCCGTCACTGGACCACGAGTGCGGCCCCTCACCAGCTGGATGCTCAGGTAATTTAAGGGATGTTTGTCGATTACTCCAGTCCAATCAAAATCCTTCCCCATTTGCAAATATGTAAAACTGATTTTATGTGAATTACATAAACATGTGCTGTCTGTCTGGGATGGCTTGGTACCCCGTTTACAGCCTTACGCCCGTATCTTCTGGGATAGGCTCCAGACCCCGCTATTCTTCATAGGGCAAGTGACTACAGGAAATGGATGGATGGATGAATGGATGGATGAATGGATGGATGGAGTCTGTCAGAGGCAGCCCCCCCCCAATCTAATCGGCCTCTGAAGTGGGAAAGAAGATAACAAATGACCTCTTGGTTAATTTGGCTTCGAAGGGTTGGGGCCCCCCCCCCGGCCTTTTTATAGTTAAATACCATGAGGAAGAGCACTGTTTGGACATTTTTGTACGTCGGCCTTTACTATCTTTCTGTTTCCCTCAGTTCCCCCCAGGACTCGTCCCAATTCCTCTCCCTCTACCCCCGTGGTTCTCAGAAGGGCAAGTCAGTCCAGTAGCTCTGGTTCCTTCAAGGGAAGAGGAGAGAAGCGTTTCTCTGCAGATGGTGAGACCTCCAGCGAGAACACTCCTCTGGGCAGTCCTGTGCCCCAATCCCCGCACCGTGTGTCTTGGATCGAAGACGGCATATGGCCGTCTCCGCCTCCGCTTACCTCGCTGCTCCAGGCTCCTAGCCATGAGCTGGACACCCTCTCCATCAGCAGCCTGGAGGAGGAGTCTGACTCCACTCCCAGCCCCGTCCACGTACACAGCCAGCGCTTCACATTGGTGCTGGCCGACAAGGTGAAGAACCGCCTCTCGGCCGTGGGGCAGGCCATCGGTGGGCTGGTGTCGCCGCAGAAGAGGCTCAACTACAAGGCACAGGAATTGAGCGAGAGGAAGAGCGGCACCTTTGCTGAGAGCGTGAAGGCCTTTGTGGAAAAGACACTGAAGGGAGGCTCGTGCTATGCCTCTGGCTCCGAACTGCTGCAGGAAGTTCGCGGCGCGCTCAGCAGCCTGCGGGAGATTCTCCTGGAAAGCCCAGAGATACAGCTCCTGATAGACAGCCTGGGCGACATCTCTGACTTGGAGTTAGGTGAGTAAGTGCAAAACTCGGAACTGAAGTAACTCTTCAAGCGGGGCATAGCGTCACAACTGGATGGAACATCTATCCATCTGTCGTTCCGCTTGTCCTGTGCAATGATGTCACGATCAACTTGGATCAGGCCACAAGCCAGGGGTGATGTCATGACACTCGATAGCGGACAGGGGTGCTGAAATGCATGGGCTTACCTGGGCTGAAGTTAAAAAAGGAAGGGATGGATCTATGGGGTGACCAGGAGTGGCTGTGCCCCTCCCCACACGGCCGCCCCAGTTCCCTTCCCTCACCAAAAAATATAAACGCATTTAAGCCAGAGTTGTCCGATTTGATCGCCATTGGCAAAATGACTCCCCCCCGCCCCGGTCGTCCCAGGGCGGTGCAGCTTATGAGCCACCCTCATAAAAATAACTGCCCCCCCATTGACCATCCATCCATTTTCTGTAACTGCTTTTCCTATTCAGGGTCATCGATGGTCTGGAACCTAGGGGGCAGGGGATAATCGGGGGGGGGTTAACCCAGGCAATTTCCTGCAGCCGCACTATAGAAAGGGGCCTCAACTAACCCCCCTTGTCGACAATTACACCGTCATAGAAATTATTGGGGTGGGGGGGGCTTGTACAACTCAAACAGCCCAGGGACCTCTGTCCATGTTAATGTGACTCTCATAGTGTAGCATACACACGCGCACACATGCACACACACATACACGCACACACATACACGCACACATATACACACACACACACACATACACGCACACACACATGCACGCACACACTGTATTGGCAATTTGGAGACACTATCACCTACCCACATGTCTTTGGGCTACTGGAGGAAGCCTAAAGACCCAGACGAAATCCTCAGCACCACAGGGAAAACATGCAGAGTCCACACACACCTACAGTCCCAGAGGTGTGAGGCGGCAATGAGCCACTGAGTCACCGGCCAACCCCCACATGGAACAAGCAAAACATAAAAACATATAAAAGCATAAAAATTTCCCACCTGTGGTTAAAATTGATACCAAAGTTCTAACAGCAGTGAACAGGCCTGGAGAGATGGCATTAAAACTGCTGTGAATAACTGGGGTTAGAATTAAGTGTTTAAAAGTATCAAAGTGAATAATATTCAGATAACATTTTTCTTCCAACAGTACAGGTAATAAAACATTATTTAACCCTGCCAATTAAAACTTCATCCTACTGTTTTGGCTTGGGTTCACACAATGACAAAATTCAGTGAGTTTGGTAGGACACCTACCTGATTGTACCTAATATGGTGCTGTTGAGAATAGTTGTAAATTCACATTTTGATCACTTTGTTTCTCTTACCCAACTTGTGCAGTTTTTCTTACCCAACTACACAAAGATTCAACACCACCGTTTGCGATTTAGGGTTATTTTCAATCCACCAGAAACAGTGAGGTCTATTCGAGTCACATGCACTCAGGATTTTAATTCACTTTAATCCATTTTTGTCCCAAGCTTTTAACAAGGGTGTGTGATGATATTAGTGCGCAAATACAAAAAGTAAGATGAGAGATATTAGAACAGGATAGAAACCAGAAGCTCCACAGTGCAGAAAATAAACCGTGGGGGGTTAAAGGTCGACTGGCTGGGTGCGCTGACGCCATAGAATGCAAAGAAAATGATTGTGTTTCTATCGGTGTAAAGGTGTGAGCTGAGGCACACAGATCTCTGTAAGCTAGCAGACTGCAGGCTGTATCGACAGTGTCAGGTCTGGATCCATAAAACAGCACCTCAGTGCTGCCATCAGTTGCTATTATTATTATTATTATTATTACTATATCAATTACAGCTCTAGTTAAAGCAGTTTCATTCCTGTTTCCCTGACAGAAACCAGACTAGAGTATTATTTGTATCTAACTATGATTGAACTTGCACAGAAACTGTTTTGGACAGAAGATGGAGGCTTGTAATAAGTCTGTAATGTTCAGTACCTGTGTGTCCAAGATGGGTTTCATCAGTAGTGCTTTAACTTGGTAGATATAACACACGCAGGCCGATGTATATTCATTATGAAAGTTACAAGTTCTCTCAGAACTTTAAGGAACTCCTTAAATAATCAAGAGGGAATTTTATTTAATAGGTAGGTTTTGTTTTAGCTCTGAGTGGTTTTCGCTCGTGTAACTTCAACTAATTCAAAGACACTATGGAGATGTGTCTACTATGTAACAGACATTTGTGGGGTCTTTGTGTTTGAAGTCTGAGGTCATTAATATTATTGTTAAAGAAGACAAATGTAAGATACTCCATGTAGGGAGCAGAAATATAAAGTACAGGTATTTTATGGGTCCTACTGAAATAAAGGTAGCTGATTATGA
>JAODKF010000042.1:8236782-8258016 GCA_026779585.1 Mormyrus proboscirostris | reverse complement strand
CACCCACCCACCCAACTACAGTGGCAGCAAGGGTGCTGAGTTAGGTAAAGCAGGTAGACTGCCTTCATTACCTTGGCCACTCAGGTTGGGGTTAGTGTAGTCCCATGTGTCCTGGTCATTCTTGAAGACATTCAGACGTGTTGGCTGAAAATGCATTAAAATTTCACATACCAGCTTGGACTTTGTCACAGTTCAAGTACATCAGTCAGTATATTTTAAACCATGCACATCTCACCTTGGCATACTCAATCTTCAAGGTGCAGCAGCCTGAGTAAATGTCAGCCCCATTGAGAGAGGCCTTTGCCCTCTGGGCACTCTGAACGGAGTCAAATGTGTTTGGAGTTAAGGAAAATGGCAACATCTAGCAAACAAGGCAACGACTTTGTATTTGAAACAACTATGGCATTTAGCAACGTGACACAGAAGTAGTATTTTTTTTTTTCCAGGAAAGGATATTCCACCATGGCCTGCACGCCATTTTTCCTGAAGATGACAATCCTCTGAACCGGGCCACAGTTGTTGCAGATGGTGTAAAGAACATCCTGCATTAAAAAAAAAGTAGACACACAATTTGGATAAGTATAACTAGGGTCCAGTGCTACAAATCCAGGAACTGCCAAAGACGTTTTAATAACCCATCCTGCTACATCGTGCGAACAACAACAATGCACCGCTAAAGTACCGTGGTGATCGGGTAGATGGGGTTCATGATGGTGAGCAACAGCACATTGTTGACGCTGCGGGAGTCATCAGGGTCACCAGGTCTGGATATCTTCTGGCTGGTGGAATAGTTGACAAAGGCGGGATGCCCAGCGATGTAGATCTGGTTGTCCGCTGCGTAGCTCACTGCATTGCAGGAGCCGTTCATGTCCTCATACTCCACCAGGGCCTGACGTTTCTTTGGCATCACAACCACATAGCTGGAAAATGAGGCAGGACTCAGAATTACCAGTTTTCGTACACATAGCCATGAAAACAGACAACATTTGTGAGGAGAACGCCACACTCAGATATATAACATACATTAATATGAGTCTTACAGAACAGGCACAGGGTTTTACAATACCTGATCGGCCCAAACTCCTGCAACGCTTCCACGAGGTCAGCTTCCATGACGCCATCCACCAATCCCCTCACATGCACAACGGGAGAGGGAAGTGTCTTGTGGGGGTCTTCGTAACCCTCCTGATATGGACAGATCATTCATGCGTTTGACTTACTTATGGTCACGAGAGATCGCCCTGCGGGGCACTTCACTCACGCGAACAAACAAAATGGGTATTGGGTGCTGCTCTTAACTCACATATACCGCCAAAAGACACGTAACCGCGAGTTCCTTCTGAAATGGAGGCCGTTTTGTTAACGCTGGAAATGCCGCCGGATGCCTGGAGAGCCCCCTCCTATGCTTATAATAATCTAAAGCGCTACCGCTACAAGAGCGGGACCAATAACGAAGAAAACTAAGGGGAAGTGAAGTAAAATAAGAAGATTAAAGTCTTAAGGGTGTTGTCGTTTGCCATATGCAATACAGTAACCAGCCACCCGAAATTACGGCAACCCACACTTCTGAGGCAATGTATATCACGAAATAATGTTAATAGTGAATTATACATACGCACGTAAATACAAATGTATATAAATAAAAAACCGTTAGTGTGTGGTCACCAAGGCAGCTACGTAAATTCCTCTTTTCCGTATTTATAACTGTTAGTTGCTTGTTGCTAGGCCACGCTACACATTGAGATTACAAATAAATTGTCCTATGCAGGATAGCTGTGGCCAACTAAAGTTTCCAGGTAATCGAGAATCCATCTTAGTGCGGTTATATATAATTAGTTGCAGATAACTAGTACGTATGAGGCTAGTCCTCTTTGCATTGTGCAACGTGTGCATGCTAGCATTCTTGCTAACGGCGGGAGGGGGGAGCGGCAACAAAGCAACCATTATGGCCTACTGCCGCGGTCATTCATTCAATGGTGAAATTGCGCCGAAAAAAATCTGAAACAACGTACTAAATTCAACTGTGCACCGCGCATCCATATTCCCCAAACGAATATGTCTAGCACCAAGCTCACAAATTACCACTAAAAAAGGAGTAAGAAAGCGTGTAGGGCTGACTATTAGCTGGCGGGACTATGTAGCTACTACGTAGCCATATAATGGCATTAACAAAGAACCCCCATCAATGTTAAGGAATTCTTGCAGACCGTAATTTTCCTAGTTGTGCGTTTGTAAATCTTAACACATTCACTGATAAACAGAATCCCCATTACCGTAGCCATTCCGCCGTCGTTATTTTCCGTTTTTTGCCTTTTTGTTGCCCTGCCGCCTTCGTTATAGTAGCGACCCGCCTGCGCAGCCATGTTGTCCCAGTTAAAAAGCCTCTGTGGCGATGACGGTGAAATGAAATGGACGGAAAGCGAAAGAAAAAGAAATGGCTAGACACCCGCCCAGCAAAACAGTACCGCCGCACCCTATTGGGTGGAACCGACTGTCAATCCTACGCAAAACGACATATAGACCAATGAATAACGACAGATTGGCAGCGCTCGCTCGGGATTAGATCCTGGAGATACATAATCAAATTAACTGCCGAGTAAATTACTTAGCATTTTAAAATAAACCCAGGAAATGTTGTAATTGAGTGATGCACTCGCTCTCCCGTGAAACGAGCTTTAATTTCCGACTGTGGTACCCTCAGACTAACATTTGAACGAAAATCATTACGAACCACTAGTATATACGTTCATACACATTTGTGTATGTAATATTCTTATACTTGTAATTGTACCTGAAAATTGTATATAAAAACTGCACCTGAGTATTAGCGGAAACTTGCTGTAAATTGAAACCCACCGGACGAATAAATGGGATTTAAAAATACGTACCACTATCTATAAAACATTTCTAAAGGAATAAACTTTGCCTTCACTAATATCCGCTAACTGCAACCGTCCCTCATGAACAAAAGGGTGTTACTCGATTTAATGTGCTACTTTTTGCAATTATACATGTTCTCCACCCAAGGTACACACACCTAGCTACCTGAAAATCGCACGAATGAGTTGGCAAGAATGCTGTTCAGCGCCATTAATAAATAAAGGGATACTCAGGAAAAACACCTTTGGTAAAGTATTACCTCCTTTTACAAAACAGCCTAATTACCTCAAACACGTAAAACCGGTCAGACAAGCTCCGCCACCTTTAGTCATGCGTGCATTACGTACCATATTAAAGCGTACAAGAGCAGTTGAAGTCAAACTAGGAAGAAAAGAATACATGTGTGTGTAGATGTTTTATTTAAAAAAATATTGGGGAGGGGGAGAAAAATCAATACAGAATCCTGCGTTTCACAAAGTTGTGATTGCACGTGGGCATCCTGGTTAAAAGTGTCCAGGCAGTACTAACTTGCAGCACAAAGTTCACTGGAAAACCAAACTGCATGTATCACACTGCAATTGGAAGTTTTCTAAGTTAAGATCAATTTGACTATTCCTTCTTGAGCGTCTTCCAAATGCTTTAGAGCTAAAAAGAGGAAGTTAGACATTCAGAACAAGCAACGTCGGAATCCACTACACAGGACATCCGACAGCTAGATTGGGTCATGCTCTTTAAAAAAAAAAAAAAAAAAAAAAATCCGATTTGACAATTGTGTGCGGGGAAAACACCATTAAAAAAACTGCCTCAAAGCCTTAGGCTGGGGGTTTGGGGACAAGAGGAAATGGGCATGTGTGCAGTTGCAAGGATTCATCTCTGGTCATTCTGCATCAGGAACAGGGCTCTTTTTCGGGCTGGGAGACCTGGAGCGGCTGAAACACATAGCAGGACATTATTGCATTGCACCAATAACCAACATTCATCACAAACAAACAATGCAGCAAGCATTGCATAATTGCTTCACAAATTCCTGCCGAACCCAAATGTCCTACTCTGATCAGTTTACAGCAAACGTTTGCATTAAACCTTGCATCCTACAAATGCAAGGTAAGGCATGGAATGGAATCCTAACTCAAGGGGGTACTGACATCATTGTGAAAGGATTAGGACTAAAATAACTATACTTAATATAAAAACAATTAAAGGGTCGGGCTGAGTGGGGAGGGTCGGGGCTGAGTGCAAGGCAGGAGCTGAGGTTTCTGAGGAAAATGACCATCCCTCCACCCCCCACCTGCCAATGTACCTAAAAGGCCAAAAATCTGCCACCAACTAGCCTTCATTCCTAAACACCTGGGGCAACCTGGTATTTGGAGAACAACAATGCATACTCGGGCTAAGAGGAGGAAGCCCAATAAATGAATACAAAAAGGGCCATCCATTTCAAGGCTTCGGAGAACATGACCTAGCGACCAAGTTTCCCAAAAAAAAAAAAAACACCAAATCCAGGGATTACAGACACAAAAGGGTAAAAAAACTAAAATGAAACACAAAATGACCAACCCTCCCATGTTTACTCATCCCAAACACACCTATACATACGTAAAGAAAATCCCAAGAAGGCAAGCATACTGATGTTATAGAAGAGGTTTGGAAGTATTACAATGCGTACAGGGCTGGATTCTGAAAACAAATGACATCGACTCTGGTTTGTTCGTTACCTTTGGAGACAGTGGCAGAAACAACATGAACAGAGATGTGACGGACGCGAGAACTTGAAGACACACTGGACGGTCTTGAAGTCTGATCTCTCGTCAGCTCTCCTTCACCTCTCACTCTCAGAAGCTAAGCAAGAGGCTGGAGCTTTGAAGGGGGTTGGGGTATTAACGACTGATCTCAGCGCAGCATTCAGGTGGAGAATGCAATGGTCAGGTAGGGGATGTCGAACAGTGGTATGCACGCGTAGGAAGTGTCGTTGGAAAGTGCGCCGGACGACCTCTTTAACCCTTGCCGCGGAGGCTGATCTCTGGTCAGCTTTAATCCCCCTCTCGGAAGTTAAACACAGCAATGATGAACCTGGTCAGCGCTTCTGCCAGTCGACTCCCCCATCTACAAAAGCCTGCAGCCATTCATCACTGGAGACTGATCACATCAAAGATCTTTTTGTCTTTTCTCTGAAGCTAATCAAAATGAGGCTGGATCAGAGGGACGAAGAGGGGGGAGAAAAAAGGGACCCACAGCCTTCATACAAACATCGGCTCCTGGAGTCTGATCACATCAGCTCTGCACGTGTCTCTGAAGCTAAGCAAGGTCTGGCCAGTTCATTCTTGGATGGGTGACCTCCAAGAGAAAAGAACATCAAAATCAGGTGCTTTGGAGCAAAAAAAAATAAAAAAGGGGGGAGGGGAAACCTGAGAGGGAAAATCTTCCCTTGGTGCCTGAGCTAAGCATCCCTGACTACATAGTGTGCCTTATCCACTGGACCAGCTTGGTCATCCAGCTCCTCTGAGTCTGCAGTCCCATTAACAGCCCAGGACATTCAGGGACTTTACAGACTTAAGGTGGATGCTGGTCTCCCCAGGGCATTGAGATATAACTAATTGCTCTGGGAGATACAGCTAACTTACTGGCAGCTACCAAATTCATAAAATGGGAGGTGAAATTAAGCACAAGCATATTTCTCACTGGCTAACAGAGATGCTAAGCAACCCTGCAGGCTGAGCCTTCTTAACTTGCTCATACTGACATGTGAAACACCTTCCTGCAAAGATAATCAAGCATCCATAACAGCAATTCCATAAGTTTCACTGAATTATAGAGCTGCATAAATTAAGTAAGTCCCTGTCATTACTCCTCTGACAATGTCATTCAGAGAGAGCGGGAGCTGTGATTGACTTGTGTGAACTTACCTGTCCCTTTTGGGGCTGGGCGAGCGGGACCTGGAGCGAGAATGAGAGCGAGACCGGGAGCGAGATGCGGAGCGACCTCGGGGCCGGGAAACAGACCGGGAACGAGACCGGGAGCGTGATCGAGACCAAGAGCGGGAACGACTGCAGGAGGGAGACATCAACCTATTCTCATTATAGGCCCAATTAAATACCATCACGTATAAGAACCTACACATCTCATAATCCCAGGACTGGACCAAAAATTGTATGGCAGCATTTAAGGTTCTGGTTACAGTATATGATGGTACCACCCCCCAGTTCACCCTTAGCATGGCAGCAAGCACTTGCATCAATAAGATGTGTCTACGAATGTCTTTAAAGGGTGTGTTTTATTAACTATAAAAATTATTTACATTTAGCTTAATAGTATAACCCACGTTTTGACCATTGAAGTACATTCAACTCAATGACATTGATTATAATCGTGTACTCAGCTGACATTTTATTAGATTAATGTTGTATATTTAGGTTGATGGCAACGTGTTAGTTTATAACCCAAAATTTAGCTTCACAGACGTGAAATATGTTGGCAACAGAACTTGATAAAATCTGCTTAACCGATTTTAATTATAAATTCATTAGGGATTTTGCTTTACTGATATATATTTTAGGGCTGCCACGATTAGTTGACATAGTTGATGCTCAAAATGCATCATAAATATCTTAAAATGGACATTTTTGAAGTTATTTTAATGAAATTACCTTTTTGATTTCTAATTTATTATAACGAATGATTTCCTTCAATATCACTACGTAATTATTGGAGTAGTTCAAATTATCACAAAGGTAGTATGGACATCGTGCAAGGTTTCAATGGTGTACAGCAGCTGCACCAGAACTATGTATGAGCACCTGAAGAGGGGAGACAGGCACTATTCTAGACCACTAGAATAGGTAAAACCACCCACCATGTTGACTACTCATGTTCAGTGTTTCCCCTACCATTATATTAGAGGGGTGCCCCGCCCAACCAACGGCACCTCTCATTTCTGTACAGCACCAGATCACAACAGAAGTCATTTAAGGTTAACTTCTCTATAGAACAGGTATATACATTGTCCTCTTATTAAAACAAACTAAATAGCCTTATGATATTTATCTTATTTACACAACAGCTTGTCATTTTTGTCTCTATACGATTGCCCGTCTACAATTCTCTGCTCTCTGTATTGCACATGGAGTTCTGCCCCGATGCGTGCACACATAGGTGAGCACAGCCCCACCAATGGACAGAGAGCGCGCGCATCGGAAAATATGTCACGTCAACCACCTGAAAAGCAGACAAAAATGAACAGGGTAATAAATAAAATAAATAGCCCAGAAAGATACACTGCAGTGACAAAAGCTGCACACTTTGCGGATAATTGTCATAAAAAGAAATGTTCTGATGTTTAGTTCAGTTGTTATATTGACTGCTGTCATTAAAAGAAACACATGGACCACGAGTCCTGTCAGTGTCCGTCTGCCCCCCCCCAAAGGTGTAAACCTGGGGGAAACACTGGTGTTAAGTCTCTCCATACTGATGGTAATTTTTCATTTCTTTTGTCCGTGTAGCTGCTAAATGCACTCATCATGAAATCCAGAAACTCATTTGCCTGCTACCTTAGAATTTCCATTGAACAAGTGGTTGAGAAAACGTTTAGGCTAGAATCTGGGCTTATTGTATGTCGATTAGCCGTGCTGGTGTGTTCTCACGAGTTGGGCCTGTTAGAACCAGTGTTATTACTGCAAACTAAAATGGAATCAAAAAAAATAAAATGTGAACAAATACAACTGAATAACAAATGAAATCATATTTGCAAAAAATTAACTTTAAACTGCAGAAAGTACAGCCACATCACCAGAGACTTTTCACACAGATTAACTTTCGGGCATCACTACACATCACTCAATATTTTAAGCTTACTACTAGTCTGCTTGTCGAATTGTGGGAGTAACGTTAGCGCAGTGCTGAAAAGCCGGTGTCCATTATATATAAAGCCCTGCAATAACAGTTTGTTGTAAAAATAAAGTTTTCTTAAATGGAAGAAAATTGTTCAAATTAATCAACCAAACAGTTGATAGATTAAATCCATGGAAAAAAAAAAGTTATTAGAGGCAGCCCTAATGAATTTAATTACAAACCCAATTGTATACCTTATAAATGGACAACTTGTGTTAGAGAGAAGGGCATGCTGCGATATCGGAGGTTCTCCCTCCACACAGGTCATTTCTCTTTAGAAGGGACAAAAGGAAGACAGCAGCCTACCTTCTCACTGGAGTTTTGGACTTGTATCGAGTTTGGGAACCAGACCTAAATACGGGAGGCAGACTTAGTATAACGGAGGGCAAATGTTCAGTTATCAAAGCTAACATTTCCACAAAAACTAGGTATTTGAATCAGCCAACTTGTACTAAACGGTGAAGACTTCAGCAAAATCTACAGCGAGTAAATCACTTCAGAACAAGACTATTTAGCTTAATACACTAAATTCACTGCAATTTGATTTATGTATATGTAACATGAAAGTTACCGGATTCAATACAAATCAAAAAATGGACCTGGAGCTCATCTATCAGAATATAACATTATTGCTCAACAGCTTAAGGCTGGTTCATACTTCTCCACACGCATACTAGTGAATATGTCCGCTCGAACGTATATGGCGAGTTTGACGTCATTGTGCGCCTCTGCAGATGAACCCCTGCCGCACTCAAAATCTGTGTCTGTGCAGGGGTGTACACGCAGCTCTGGACACACTGTGCATGCTCTATTCACTAGCGATCACTAGTATACCAACATGTATGCTTTTGACAAGCGTTGGGGTCCCTACACAGTATTTACAAAGCAATAAAACACCTACATCTATGTAAATGCATGTTTACGTGAGTGCAGACTTCTCTCAAATTGAAACTCTTGCACCAGCCAGCTGACCTAAGTTGGCAAAACCCTATGAGGTGACTGGATTTGTAAAACCGAGAAATGGACACAATCTTTGATGCCGTGGAGTGTGTGTGTGTAGGAAATCAGAATAATAAATTTACACTAACAAAAAAGTAAATACAATACGTTGTGCGCATGTGCAAAGTACATGGCCTGACCGGAGACCTATGAATGTTTCCGCCTGCGCATACGCAGAGTAGTGTTGTGCTTGTGCGCAGAAGTATGAACCAGGCATCAGAAACAGTCCATACTTTTCCTATCAACCCATGAAAGACACAGTTACAGGATATTACCTGCTCCTCCGCTTAGAGTGAGACGGGGACTGACACCTGCTGAGATGAATAAAGACATCAGCACAGAAACCGATACGAACAGGCATGAAAGACGCATCAATCAGGCAGGACAGCAAAACCTACCGATCGTTGCTTCGGCTACGACTGCGGCTGCGGCTACGAGAACGGTAGCGCCGTCCCCGGGACCTGGATCGGGACCGAGATCGAGAGCGAGAACGCGACCTGGGACAGAGACACAGACGGAAGTCAGTGTCACAAAAGATCGGAAAGACTCCTGGAATATAGCCAAGTAGCTGAGAGGATTCAGGGTCCTACCGACTGCGACGGCTTCCTCCCCTCTTGCTGAAGCGGTAACAATCATAAGCGTAGTGACCCCGGTCACCACACTGGTAGCAACGATCATTCGGGTCAAAATGGCGCCGGCTTGGCCGCCCATACCGCGTCTTCCGGGACAGCCCAGTCGACAATTCTACACGGATCCGGGTCCCACAGAGCACTCTGATGATGGAGATAGAGAGAGAAAAGACAGGCTGCATTGTAGGTGAAGCAAAGTCACATGGCAAATCGGGTCACCTGTAAGACACCTCCAAGAGGTACAGAAAAGCCAAGCACAATACAACCTGGGTTACTTACTTGCCATCCATGCCTTTCACCGCATCCTCTGCATCCCGGGAATCTTCATACTCCACGAAGGCAAAGCCGGGGGGATTTCGGGCCACCCAGACACTCCGCAGAGGCCCGTAGTAGCTGAACGCCCTCTCCAGCTCACCCTTCGCTGCACCATTGCCAAGGTCCCCAACATAGACCTTGCAGTCTAGGCTGCGAGAAGAGCTGCGGGAAGATGAGTAGTACGACATTTCCTGCAAGGAAGCACAACAGGGGATTAATTAGTAAATAAAATTAATAAAAGAAATCCAGTTTAGCATATGTGACCTGCACTGCTGTTGGGACATTTTTACAGCAGTCAGCCTATATACTACACATACTCATGTTATAAGACGAGCAATGTGCCTCACCAAAGTTCAGATAATTAAGCTAGATACCTTCCAATAAGCAATCTGGTCAGTATTCTCGAGGTTTCGACATACAAAGTGCAACGCAATTAATAACGGCACTATACAATATAGAAAATTTACCTAAACGAATAAAGCCAGATATACATTCCTTATATTACCAATACTAGTATCGAAGAGACCAACAGCACTGTCTAATTCTAGCCATTAACTGTCAAGTACTTAGTGTTAGTGACTGATTTGAAACAGTAATGCTGAGTATTACTGATATAGTGGCGCTACGTCCGAAACGGCAAATGGCGCGAGTGCCCGGTTAGGCCCATGGCGTGTTTCACAGCCACTACACTCGGACTACCGCACATTCACCAAAAACCATCATCATATTATCACCGATTATGAGAGTGACGAGTCCCCGAACACCCTTTTTATCTGAACACCGGATAGGAGTGTGCTGGCCAGAAATGAGGCGTATTACCAGTGTGGCTCAATAAACAATGGCCGCCGATCTGTACAGCGCTGTTCCGTGAATCAATGTATATCCCCTTCCGGCCCACGAGATATTATCTTGCCGAGCGCCTGCTTTTACAAAGAGAACTAAATACACCACGGTGTACTATCCGCACGCATACGCATTGGCTGTATATGGCGAATGGTGAAAAACAACGTTACAAAGGTCCATCTGCTCACCTCACCCCCTCTGTTCAAACTCCAGTGACTCCGGGTGAAACGAAAGCGACCCGGCTGAGCAGCGCGCACGCGCAGTTTATAGGAACTTCTGCTTCTATGGCGAAAGGAGGGGTTTCCTTACAGGGGCTTGATTCCGTCCGCTGATAATTTGTGCCGATTTTCTGAGTTTTCCAAGGTCCGTCGGAAGGTTTCTCACAATTACGAGAAAACTCGGACCGATGGTAACGCCTTTATGTGGCATTGCAAAGAAAACCCGTCGTATTGTCGCCTATGGATGACACTCCGGCACATTAGATGGCGGTCTCCGCTTATGGTTTAGACTCCATCGCGCCACCATCGCATGGATGCAAACGGTCACATCCGCTTTCTGAGAATTGCATTTGTAATGCATCAAAGCCGTGGTGCGATATTTAAACGTTGTCCAAAATCCAATTACTTACAATATGACATAGTAAAATTGTAAAAATGTAATAAAACTAATGATTGAGACGTATTTTTGTCACAAACAAGCTGTTACTGGGAACCCGTAAATTATGGAATTCTCTGCTTCCTGCATATTAATTAAATCCGCTCCAGAACTGAAATATTAAGGGCTTCTATCCTTAAGTGAAGGCATCATTGGTGCTTTTTAACCTTCCCTTAATATGTGTTTATTATACATCATTTTGCAGCGTCTAGCACTAATTAATATGCATGTTTTTCTTGCCTCAGATTATTATGCCTAGAGAAGTTTGGCACTTGGCCTCCCAAGGGATTTTTTAATTTTTATCCATTACCTACCAGGGAGTTCTTACTACATCACTTTTATAACTTGTCATCTTGTCTTCATACCGGTTTTATATTTCAGTATTTCTAGATTGTACATTAAGTGCCTTTGGCAAACTCTGTTAGCAACACTGCAGTATAAAACAAAAGTTAAATAACAGAAAAGATCTAGTGTTAATTTAACACTTAAAGTGCAGTCACTCTGAGCTAATAGAGTACTACCCCCAGGACTTATAAAATAGATTTGCATGTTTGGCTTGACATCCTGAAAGTGTGTTAGCCATCTACTTTGCATGTTAAATTTTGTGATTGTTGTGTTATAGCATTGCACACAGAGATATGACTTCCAGAACTGTAATGGAATTTATAAAGAGTTACTGTATTATTGCTGTGGTTTGCTATTAGTGACAGCAGTAAATTAACTTGGTGGTTATGTGTCAAAGGGCAGGTACATATTGCTCAAATTTCTACATCCATAAATGGGTTGGATTTCTTCCCTGTGGTCCAGATTTTTCCCATACATGAATACCTTCACTTGAAAACTTTCAGAACTAGATAACATAAATAGTCCTTTTTAGTACTCTTTTTTTTTCTTCACACTGAAAGTGATGCAGACTGACATATGGGGGTATATCAGGGGTTTGGTGCTTATTATTGGAAGTGTGACAGTTCAACTCCTATGGCCAGCCGAGTGATGTCACTGTTGCACCTTTGAGCACGGTCCGTAGCCACAATTGGTCTAGTGTGCGGGATGCTGGCTGGACCTGCTTTCTGACCCACAAACTCTCTCACCTGAGTATGTGTGTGTGTAGGTGACAACACAATTTCCTCATAGGCATGAATAAAGTGTCACTGTTTCATTAGAATTTAAAGGATTTCAGCCAGTTTTTCTGTTCCAGGCCTTATGATTTCGCTGAATAAGAAATGCTTATGTGAGCCATTTTTTTTAAGTGTCTGGTACAAAATTTTTGTTTTACTCAAAGATAAAATGTATAAACAAGTCACTGTCTGTTTAATACATCAAATGGCTGTTTTTCATATGGTGGGTTAACACTGAAGTGATTTAATGGCCATGGAGAAAGAGGAAACTTTAACCCAGATGGATTAAAGATGTGTAACTATTGCTTCAAATTTATCAGATGGAAGGAGAGAATATGGCTGTAATAAAAAAAAAAAGCAGGCAGGGGGCGCCTGAGGGCAGCCGTTTGCATAATACATGGCAACGACAAATCTGCTTTATTTGTGTATTCTGTTTTTCACAAAAGTGAAAATAAAGATCTTGTGTTTCTTTAATTCTATTTGTTTATATTTTAGATTTACATGACACAGTCAAACAATGGTAATAGATTTTACCATGCCAGGAGAAGGGGAAGTCGGAGGGAACCATGGAGTTTTTTGATCCCAGAATCGCCTCTGGGTTAATGGCAAATGAAATGCCTGCTCCTACGTACTTTAATAATATCATCTTAATAAAAGGCTCCATAAAAATAGTATACAAGTGGCACTGAAATGTGAACAATCAGCTTGTACATCTTACGGCACACGCCTGCTCACATCTGGCCGGCTGAGTAATCCGGAAGTGCTTTGCATTGCTATGTCTTGTTCTTTAATTTTCCTGCAAGTCAGTCTTAGTAACCCTCATTGCAGTTTTTGGTATTTAATTTTAGTAGGAAAATATGTTCCTGCAGTTTGAAGCACTCCTGAGAAAACTACACCCTTTCCTTGATTTATTCTAAATGGGGAGCTGAGCTGGGCTGCGTTTTGAGCATCCTGCATTCGTTTACTTCCTTGCTGTTCCATACCACATCTGCTTATTGTTATGTTTGTTGTTATTGAACCCTGAATTTGGAGTGGAATACACCCTGATCTCAGAGTCCATTATTCTATGAGTGATCAAACGAGTGATTCTATTTTATGAAAAACAAAAGTCACATGTTCATGGTCCCCTGACCAAGGCCCTTAACCCCCAGCTCTCTGGGGGTCGTGAGGCGACTGGCTTTTCGTGGCTTTTCCACGATCAAGCGGATCTCACCTGTATGAAGAGCAAGACAGGACAAAGCATAAAGAGAATTTCCACATGGGGAATAATCAGAGGTGGACATTTCAGGTGAAGAAAGTAAAAGTCCAAACCAGGAGTTTGTTTCAAGCAACCAGTTGAACATAAAGAGTCACAGTCACAGAGACTCAACTGGTTGATGGAAACAAATCCGGTCTGGATTTTTACTTTCTGGACCTGAAATGTCCGCCACTGGGAGGAATAAAGTATCTCTGTTCTATTCTAAATAAGAGTAAATAAAAACGCAGACAGAAAGCATTCAAAATAAATTAACTGTATTCAATAAATCAACTGTGGTTATTTTTTTCCAGTACACATTACACATCATGCCATGTTCTCCAAAACAAGTAATCATCCTTATTTTCTATTTTTGTTATATATTTTTTGAAAAACAGTATACAGTACTGGATACATATTCTCTTTAGTCAGTCATTATTCCTACAAATAACAAGCAAAGAGTGAGGATCACATACAATTTTACGCAAAATACACAAGAGAGCAAGACAAGGGGTAAAGCACCCCAACAGAGGAAGGGGAAGACAAACAGATACGTACAAAGAGCATATACCAGCAAAGGGATAACAAACCGACAAAGAGTCAACAGCAAGGAGCTGCATTCGGTTAACTGCCTTTTCACATTGATAATAAGAAATTCATATTCATTTTGTAAAAAATAATAGTGATATTAATAAAGATTGACAAGCGTATAAGGTATAGAGTTTACACATTAAGCACTGTCAGTATCAGGTGTTGGATGACAGGCAACAGTAATGCCCCCAGGCAGGCGTGGAGACTGTCCCTCCTGCTCCTCTCCCAGCTGTCATTCCCTGTTCCGGTGGCATGTCATGCGACCTTCAGCCACGCTTGCTACTACAGAAACCAGCACGCCATTTCTCTTAAGCAGACGTAAAATTGTTGAATCAAGGATGTCGATAAGGGATCATGCTATGGTGTCAGAAACTCATGCGTTTACACATCGGAAGCACAACCAACAGAATGTGGACAATAGAAAGCAATCACACTTTTACAACAATGGCATAGTCTGCAGAGTCTGCAGTCGTTTTCGGCACGTTTTCAAACAGACAGGACTGTCGTTTTAAAGACGTCACTAAGCTAACCTACTGACCATTAAATCTCCCCAAACATATGCCACTATTCTAAACAAGTCGAGACAAAATACTGTTACAGTGTTCCAGTTTAACTTTATCATGCGTGCATCTCATTTAGCATTTCGTTCAACACTGTGTATAAGAAACAATGGTCTTCATACTGGGGATAAAATAACTCTGCCAATGTTCCATGGGGAAGCAAACAGGTGAGCGCCAGGAAAAGGTTACATTTATGAAGGTTCAAATGTTTGTTTCAGGGAATCCAAAACAGAATCGTTTTAATCAAAACTGTGGTAGATTGCAGTCACAGACCCCAAGGCTTTTGTGTTCTACAACTTCCTCTGTTTCAAAAGGCAAAATGCTCTCAAACTGAATTTAAAAAGTTATAACAGTCAGCAGGTGTAAGGTAAATATGTAAAAATAATCCTTAAAAGTATAACACTAACTCAAAGCAAACAAGCAAACATCCTTCTTATGGTGAAAATGATCACATAATGGTTATAATCAAATATAAAATGAGCTAGAACATATCGATTTCCTTTTTTCCCAGGAAAAAAATAGAAAAATATCTAAATGTTTATTATTATAACAATAATCTGTATAATTATATACTCTTGCATTACATGTGGAAATACAAAAGTTCCCTCTTAAATTTCGGAGGGAGAGTAGCGTAAAAGTGTACAAAGTCTTCTACAGCAGACCAAATTCATTGTCCAAAGGCAGTAGTACAAGATACAGAAATCCTGTTTCTATTGATAAAAAACATCCTAACTGAATATCAATAATGAGCTACAACACTAATGAAGTGGTTAAATATTATTGACGCCCATCAGCCTCACACACAGAAACTGATCCATATACAGATTATAAATATCTATACATATATAGCCATGTAAACATATGTTCACTTAAAAGGTTAAAGTACGTACTGTACATATATCTATATATTTATTTTCTGCTTATTTAAATGGTATCAAACATTTTGATTACTCATGTGCGAGTTGGATTGCTATAAATCTAAATTTCAAAGATCCAAATTCCAGTTACAAAGTCACAGTGAGACAGATAGACAGACAGACAAATCTGCGATCGTGAGATACACGGAATTTCAAAATTGTTCAAATAAGTTGCAATCTGTCAACACTGATTTGTAAACAGATTCTCGGTATACGACATTCCTACTAAAATAAAAATAAATAAATAAATAAATAAATAAACAGTAACATGACACACATTTCATTCTCACTCCCAGCTCTTGTTGGGGAGAACACAGAGCACAGAGCCAGCAATCCCTTTACGTCTCTTTGTTTTTGCTAGAGGTCAGTAGAAGGACACAAAGAAGGACATGTAGAGAGTTGTTGCCATAGAAACCATTCTGCATGCCAGTTGATATGAGAGGTTCTGTCCCAAGCATCTCAGAGCCTGATTTCTGATTTGCTGAGTGAGCAACATATTCTGAACACAGCAACTCTTCATTTAGACCAACAATACATTTCCCAGTGTTTCCATTTTACAATTTTGTGTATAGTCATAATTATTGAATTTTAAAAGGTTTAATTAATAAAACTTATATAAACATCAGAATCTGCATGAAGGGGAGTAAATTAAGCTATTGTTCCCTTAACACGTCAGTCTCATAGGCCAAGTTGCAATATACAAAGAAATGTTTCTGTTATACCGGAAACCTTTGCCACTGACTGAATTATTGCACTTTAAAACTTGTGTTTTAGGCATAAGATGCCATCTCACAACATACTATACAAGTTGGCAGCCTATCGCACATTTTCCTTTGTTTCCTGTACCTGCAGAAAACATAACAGTAACAGAAAATACAATAATACGTACAAGACCCTGGGGCAAGAAGACACGATACTCTCCTAATGTTTTTTCTGAGAATATTATGTTAGCAGGGTCCTAGCAGTAGTATTATTCTTTGCCAGTCTCCAATCTTTCCACAAAGTTGCTACAGCTAACATTATATTCACATAGTAATAGCTTCTTCAGTAAAGCATAGCAATTCAATAAACATAAACAGAAGACGACAAAGGACACATTTAAACACAAACAGATGAGGTAACAGTTATAAGAAACCACTGGAAGAGTTCCGTTTCAACAGTTGCAGTCAAAACCTCCATCACAGTCATAGACTGTGGTGTTACGAAGAGCTTGAAGGACTGAATGAATAACTGTGGACAGACGGTGACCCCAAGGATGGAACTTGAATCCGTGTTACGTATCTAAATTCAACCAAATAGAGGGTTTCAAATTACAGCTGCTTTAGATGCTCTTGGATCAGTAAGTGCATCATCTGCCTGGACCACTGGAGAGCGGACATGCTTCATATCGACATAAGCCACAATATAATCTGTGCATGTGTTTCACATTCTTAGACCCTTCAAAAACGGAACAAATGCTCTTCCTGTGCATATTTTGACTTGAACCATGCAGCCACTGTGTTCAACAACTCTGCCATGCATCACTAGCTATCACAATAAAGAGTGAGCTGAATGGTACTTACTTTAGCGTTACAAACTAGAGAATTTCACAAAAATGGCATATTGCAGTTGAATGAAAAATATTAAACACATTTATTACACATTTCCTTTTATCCGCAGTGTGACCTTTTAGAACACAAGAGCCCCTTCTCATGTCAGTGTGGCCCCTGTCCACTGGACCAAACCCTTTGCTCCCACCTAATATTTCAATTAGTAAAATAAGTAAGTAATTGCATTTCGTTATACTCATTATCAAAGAGGACATAATGCTTAAGATATTGATGACTTTCCTGGATGGTTTTGTTATTTTGTTTTTCTGTATCTGAGTTCTGACTCGGTGCTGCTGATTAGCACGGCCATGGATCACTCACAGAAAGAAAACTGATGGAGTGCTGCTGATCAGCACGGCCATGGATCACTCACAGAAAGAAAACTGATGGAGTGCTGCTGATCAGCACGGCCCTGGATCACTCACAGAAAGAAAACTGATGGAGTGCTGCTGATCAGCACGGCCATGGATCACTCACAGAAAGAAAACTGATGGAGTGCTGCTGATCAGCACGGCCCTGGATCACTCACAGAAAGAAAACTGATAGAGTGCATGGATGAGTATCATCATGATCATCATACACACGCTCCCCAAGTTACGATAGTCTGTGTTACGATGTTTCAACTTTACGATGGGTAAATGTTTTTATTTCAAAATAGTCGTTGTGTTAATCATTCACTGTGTTAATGTATTAATGTGTTAATGTTGTGTTCGCCCAACTGTAGGCTAATGTATGTTCTAAGCATGTTTTTAAGGTAAGCTAGGCTAGGCTGTGATATTTGTTAGGTTAGGTGCACTGTATTAAAATGCATTTTCGCCTTACGATAGGTTTATCGGAACGTAACCACTATCATAACATGTGTACGGACTATATTTCCATATGATACTACCACTTTTTGGATGGTTGTGGGCCATAAAGAAGGAAGGACAGAATACGGAAGTACCAGAGGTGATGGAATAAACTCATAATATTAATGGCCTTAGTGCCTAAATAAGATGATTTTGTGCCAGAGGAGTGGAATTGTGGGATATATTCTCAGTCCCTCTCAGTACAAAGCATGTAGGGTCAGTAGGGGTTCTATATGCCTAGCATGCAAAGCCTCGAAATTAACCAGTTTCCTAACAAATCATATGATATTGCAAGGTTGAGAGTGTCTGAACTCTGTAAAAGTGCCTGAACTCGAGGTTATAATCATGTATTTGGGTTTGCTTGTAATTCTAACAAAAATAACTTGCTGAAATATTTCAATACTTGGTGCAATTGTCCCTTGAGTGTTTTTACTAATTTACAGGTGCCTGAAAAATATTTATGTATACTGTACAGCACCCAACTGAGCTAGGGTGGACCTTCTCAGTTGGGGTGCAACAAATCTAGATATATCAGGGAAAATGTTACTAACAACTTTGTCAAAGGATGTCGAAGCTAATTAGATCCTGAAATAGCGAGCTATTGGATAGCTAGAATGACACATTATTTTAGTAGGTTTCATTCATCTATTCAACCACTTTGCCAGTAAAGGTTTTCAGGGAGCCATTAGCCAATCACAGGCAACATAGGGCACAACATTCTGAAGATGATGCCAGTCCATCACAAGGCACACAAACACACAACCTCACACAATATGGGCAATTTGAACATGCCTATTCCCATAAGTGTCTGTCTTTGGACACAAGCAGGAAACCGGAGTCCCCAGTGGAAACTTGTGCGATACAGGGAGAGCATGGAAACTCTGCAGCAAAACTGCTGCCCACCAAGCAAAACTGCTGCTTACCAAGCAAAACTGCTGCCCAAGCAAAACTGCTGCTTACCAAGCAAAACTGCTGCCCACCAGACCACCATGCCTCCTGATATATTTCTTGATAGTTTAAAGTCTCCAGGATAGTCAGGAAATGCGTAGAAATATATCACTAAATATTCAGCGAATCAGTGCATGGCTGTCACATCCAAGCACATATTCAAGACTTACTTCATTTGATGTATTTAAAACTTTCCATAATATAAATTATTTAAGAATAATGTGCACAAGAAATGCAGAAGAAAAAAATAATTTAAAAGATTAAATCAAATAAATACATAAAACATAAATCAGGCTACTAATAACCGATATTTACCTGCCTAAGCCATTTGGTGCCATAACAAGCACCTCAGGAATCGTGTGTAAGCAATAACCTGTCCGAACTACTTACACTAATAAAATATGCCCTGATTTCATTATAAGTAAAGCACGCCTTCTGTCTACCGATAACCATTTGATATGAGTTTGATATGGTTTGAGATCATAAATAGCTTTGCTTTTAGTGCACATAGACTTCACAACAAAATAAACATGCACCATTGGCTCACATAGTCAAGAAAATCTTACTTCTAACAGTTAATCTGAACAACTTTATCATGTGAATTTTGAGCATCACCATGTATGTAAGGGTCAGTAGCAGTAGATGATGAGCTTCATATCACCATAGTTATTAATTTATTTCAGTGATCAAATCCCTTAGTCATTTGCTGCTACAGTAACTGCCAATTCAATATTAAATGTGGCAGGTTCTCACACTGTATATGAAGGAGAATGAATCTTCGGTTAAATTCTTCCTGGAGCAAGTCTTTTCAGTTTTGATATTTGCGAAGACAACTTCATTTGGATTATGAAATAGACACTGAATGTTTGGATCAGATACAAAATAAGAAGGCCTTGTATGCAAATTATTTGAAATAAAACATCTACAATTAGAGTAGACAGGAAACCTTTGAGTGTGCAATGGCTTTGGGAAAAGGGAATCTGGAAGTAAGATGACATTTTCCAAGAAAGCCTTGATTAGTAATATTATGTGCTCCATAAAAGCCAGAGGTGAAGTTAGCTCTACATGGTGGAGACAGATTTATTCTAGAAACCTCAGTGGCCCAAAACCAGACAAACTCCTACTGCACAGTAATTTCAATCCTGAGCAGTACAAGGTGTCAAACCCTCTGATGCATCTATTTTTTACCTAATCTTTGCCATTTCTCTCTCATTCCAGCTCCTACTTTCAAAACTGGGTATCCATCGTTACATGTCATGTTACTGTCTCTCTCTCAGCTGACTTCACCACATTTTAAAACCTCTAAAAGCCTTTATTCTAAAGATATTATGTCTGCTATTAACTTCAGCTGCTCCCTCTCTCTTACACAGCATTCAAATGTTGTCTGTGTGCATGCACACACATTTACTAAGTGTACCACAAGTTCATTATTAGTATGACAGTATTTTCATCAATGAACAGGACCATAATTTGTACTGGTGTTATGTGTGTGTGTGTGTGTGTGTGTGCGCGTGTGTTGTTTTTCATTAAAGGTTCCCCCTAGAAATGGAAGGGCAATAAAATATTATGCTGGGC
This sequence comes from Mormyrus proboscirostris, assembly GCA_026779585.1. Taxonomy (NCBI): domain Eukaryota; kingdom Metazoa; phylum Chordata; class Actinopteri; order Osteoglossiformes; family Mormyridae; genus Mormyrus; species Mormyrus proboscirostris. The sequence continues at coordinate 8,237,432 of JAODKF010000042.1, read as the reverse complement.
GCCATGCACAGTCCGGGATTATCTCAGTACCCGTAAAGGTAACATGTACCATTAGTGTGCGCATGGTTTTCTGTTTTTCTTTTTTTTTCTTCCTGTGCCTTTGCCTTTAAAAGCCTTTAATGTGGCAGTAGGCCTCCAAGCTGGAGAAGAGAATGTAGAGGAACCAGAGGCCAAAGAAGAGCAGGGTGGTGAAAAAGCGGGGGAGACGAGGTCCGCCGAGTTCACCGCCGACGGAGGGTCGCCGACGGAGGAGCAGCACGCCAAAGGAGATGAAGGCGAAGATGGTGAAAAGGGTGACGGAGAAGGCCAGGGAGCCAGGCTCCACGCGGAAAGCCTTGCCCTGAACGTGCCAGTACACAGCCGCCACCGACCATGCCACCCCGATCCCAAGAAAGACGTTGACTGCATTGCTCCCAGTCACGTTACCCACAGACGCGTCGGCATACTGGTCCTGTATGGCAGCCACCTTGCTCGCAAAGGTATCTGGAAGAAGGAGGAGTACACTGTTAGACACACTGTTAGATCTGTACAGCTGGCCGTTGGGCCAGAACTGCGGAAAATGTTTACCAAGATTGTAGAGTAACCCCTTCACATTCCAGCATTTGACATTGTAGAGTAACCCCTTCACATTCCAGCATTCGACACTGTAG
>JAODKF010000042.1:8194810-8219097 GCA_026779585.1 Mormyrus proboscirostris | reverse complement strand
GCCAGCCCGTCCAGCTCTGTCCTACCTTCCTTGTCCATCTCTCCGTCCGTCTGAGGGCATGGACGCCACTGAGTCCCCCCTGCTTTTAATTTGTGCCCTGTCCTGCCCTCCCCTTTAACTTGTCCCTTTTCCTGGCCCCCTGCTTTTAATTTGCCCCCTGTCCTGACCCGCCCGCTTTTAACATGCACGCCCCCCCGCCCCGCCAATAACATTTAGAATAACCTAAATCTGTAGTACTGAAATTGGATCAGACTCCTCTCACAGCACATACCTCAATGACAGAGAGCAGAATCTCAGGGGCCGAGGAGCCCAAGGCCATCAGCGTCAGGTTGGACACCGTCTCATTCCAGATACGCACGGTGGCCACTGATGTCTCCCCATTGGGCATAGTGATTGTGACCTCCTTCTCCTGAAGCAAGGGCCATGTATGTCAGGAAGCAGATGCACGACTGTGCTATGCAAATTTCATGCATAACTGTTGGGTAATGCGTTACATTAACTGCACATTTATAATGCCTTTATAATGCATTCGTAAAACATTTAGTGCACCTTCATAATGCATTCATAGAGCATTCATAAGCTAAGCATTTAAGTGTACTTTAACATCCTAACATACCTTAACAGCTTTGTTATACATTAATAACAAACGTTATACAACAATAAAAAAAAACTAATCGTGTAATGATATAATGTTTGTTATTAATGTATATTAAAGCTTTTACGGTATGTCAGGATGCTAAGGTGCACTTACATGCTCCTTTGTAATTACAGTTCATTGCTGAGAGAAGTGACTAGACTTCTCACCTATGAGTACGATAATAATTAATACGATAACTAGCGATTCAAGCACGTCATATAAACAAATACAGTGAGAATGTATCGTGCTCCGTAGCAAACAAATAGATTTAATGTAAAAACCAGGCACTTATAAAGACAATGATAAAACTGAGAGCGTGGTTTAGTTATTTAGCTTATTAGTTCTCATGTCTTTAGCACACTTAGCTAAGCAGGTAATTGAAATATGAGTATAAAATTCAATTTTAAATACGAAATTTGTTGTCATTATCATGCAGATCAAATCACCCATGCTTCATGAGTACAATAATCAGGATGAGATAAGACATACAAACACTCTCAGAACATGTTCTTCGTAGGACATGAAATTCAGCCTGATGAAGAGGCACACGGTCCTTATTTTCACTCCGTCTTAATGTATGTCTAGATACTGGCCTGTGATGGTGGGCAGATAATGGGGGCCAAGAAACAAGGGAGTTTTGGGAACATCTGCGCCAGCAAACAGGCAGGCAGTCTACCGTACCTGAGATGTGATGACCTCGATGGAGGCCATGAAGCGGTCAGCGATGATGGACACGCCCAGGAACATATACATGAGGGAGACGAAGTAGATGATGGCTCGAGCCGCCTGCTCCCCTAGGCTGGGCTGGTGAGGCAGCCACACGGGCAGCAGAATGCCTGGACTGCAGATGGTCAAGTCGCTACAGGGGGGCTTGGCCTCGTCGCTGTCGTTGCCATAGAGCTCCGTGGTGACGGACGGCGAAACGGGCTCCACCTCTATCGGCTGAGATTCGGGAGAGCACGGCTGAGGCAGCAGGAAGAGAAGGAGCAGGACGGCCGGGAGAGACGGTCCGAGGCGGGACCCCATGGCTCTCTTTGGAATGGCAAACATGGTGCGGGAGCAGGGAAAACACAGGAGTAGATCTGGGAGGCGTGGTACCGGTCACCTATGAGGAAGGAGGAGGAAGCAGAGGAGAATTAAGAGGAAAATACTGGCATAACTTTCCCATATTTTTTGCATATATTACAGACTGATGTTTGTGTATATATTTATGTGTGTATGTTTCGCTTGTGTACCTTGTACCAGTACGAATGGGTATTTCATTGAAGGCCAGCATGATGCATTAAGTCACAAATCATTCTGTTCTTTCACTTTAAGTGGTTTCATTAACAAAAGAAAAACATTTGTTTTGTCACTGTAGGCACAGTAAAAAAACATTACTGAACAATACTTACAATCAACAATGATAATATAATGTGAAAATCCATAATATACCCTTTGGATTGATTAAGTATGTCAGCATGAACAGCAATACATAACCTAAATACATATTTTTGTCTTGTGCAAGTGCCTTTCCATTCTGAAAATTATACACTGCCAAGTCAACCTTGCAAAACGGAATAGCCTTGCAAGCTTGTGCTATATGTCAACCTGTCATCTGATTACCCTACTGGTTTGTTTGCTAATTTAATGTCCCATGATGCATTGCAAATGGGGCCTTTTTCCCATTCTGCTCTACTGGGCTGCACCTCCAAGGCTTGTAATGACTTGAATAACAAACAGTTGAGAGGACAAGACGTGGGGGAAGCTGTGCTAGATATGGTTGCCTTTTACTCAGCACGTTAGTGTAAGATTAACTGTATTTGACAAAGCATGTGCTTTGCCAGAACGTGTAGAAAGCGGCTTGTTCTGCTAGAGCTCTGCAATATCTGAAAATGTTGAAAAAGCCTTAGGAGTTTAGAAAAAGATTTGGCAAACTCAAGTAAAAAGATCTAGGATATCGTTAGGAAGAGTGATATTTGAAAAAACACAGGCAGAGAGAGATAGTACAAGAGCAGGAAAGACTGGGAAGGATGGATATAAAAAAGAGAAAGGAGAAGGGGGGACGCTCTACATGGGGATTCACTCATAAATATTCCTTGCATGGCCAGACGTTACCATGGTGACTTCATGAAGGGTTCCAAAGGACAATCTATCACACTGGAAGAAGGAAAGAGAGTGAAGAGGAAAAAGAAAAGTGAGAGAACTGCACAGTAACTACCCAGATATGAAATGGACCCATAAACTTAAAATGTCGGACAGAGGCTAACATGACACCCTTTTGGCCAATCACACGCTATTTAGATTCCAACAATCCTGACATACGTACAGGGGATGAATACCTAATAACGCTCATCAATGATTCTCTCCCATCTGCCAACTGCCCTGCCCCATACAAAATATATACTAGAGGACATGGATATAAAGTATTTTATAGGTTTTATTTGTCATAAAATGGTCCCAGTAAAGAAGAAAAAAAGATGACATCTGCTGGACTTCAGTAACACTTTTAGAATGATGAACTGTTAGTCATGTGTTTCTGTAGCCTTACAGATTTGTGACAGAAAGCATATTTCACAGCAGTACGAGGCGGTCCTTATTCCTAAGCTGTTTCTCAATATCACAGCTATGAACCAGATATTCTAGGTAGGATGAACATATGTTCAAAATGTCAACAAAATTCTAGGCTTATTTAAGAAATTTTAGAATGTATAAATGAGGCACTATAGAGCAACAGAAGATTTGAATAAAATGACTTCCACTTGTGTTACCAAATTGAAGGTAGGCATGCATGTGTGAGTGAATCCTGTGTGAGTGAATCCTGTGATGGGTTGATGCCCCATCCTGGGTTGTTCCCTGCCTTGTGCCTTGTGATGGGTTGGCACCCCATCCTGGGTTGTTCCCTGCTTTGTGCCCTGTGATGGGTTGATGCCCCATCCTGGGTTGTTCCCTGTCTTGTGCCCTGTGATGGGTTGGTGCCCCATCTTGGGCTGTTCCCTGCCTTGTGCCCTGTGATGGGTTGGCACCCCACCCTGGGATGATCCGTGCCTTGTGCCCGCAGCCTCTACGATAGGCTCCGGACCCCCCGTGGTCCTGAATAGGACAAGTGGTTACAGGAAATGGATGGATGGATGAACATCTACTATTTTTGCCATGACTATTATATTGTTTTAATGCAGAAACATTTTCACCCAAAAAAAACAATTGTATTATTTTTATTGAATAATTTTAGAGACCAAGTCAAGAATCAGTTTCTTAACCCAGTATAAGAAGCTAGAGGGTTTTATCATAACTTACACATGTTCTTAGCATGCAAAGAGACCACACAATCCTGATAAGCCAAGCACTTTGTCAGAATTAAATATTACAGAGGAGGTAGAGAGTCACATAACACTCACACTGCACTGCTTAAGTTCCAGACCCAAAACACTTGCACCACTTGGTCATAAGAAATGCAAGGCTTGCCTTCTCTGCATGGGTGACACTTCTATCTAGTTGTGCCTTTCTGCGTATCTATATCTCTGTCCGTGTTAGATGCCCCCCCCCCCTCACATCAAACCTCACATTTCAAGCTTGGGAAAAAATAATCTTTGACAATGTGGAACAGCTTCTTTTCAGAATGTCCTTCAGGGATGTCACTTGACAGCCTGCCAAGTCATCCTGGACCAGAACTCCATTCCAGTACTGTGCGCCCCCACAAAATCTGTGTCCCTCCCCAGCTTCTACCTGAACGCCGAAATCTGCACTGGACACTTCTTCTCTAGGAATTCAACTGTGCAAATTAATTAAGTCTTATTAAGCGGCTCATAATCACATTCTCCATAATATTGTGAAACCTCATTTCATATGGGACTTCAATATATTATCCTAATCTTATAATTAAATGTGATTAAGTCTTTATCAGGGATTCTTAGAGGAAACTTGAACTGAATTCTTATTATATAAAGATAAAAAAGGGGCAGATGGTCGCAGTCATTGTATAGTTTTCCCATAAGCAGTTCAGCTATTTCTGAAGTAGTTATATACTCATTTTAGAATGATCTATTAATTTGTCATAGCTCCATTTTATAATAACTGTGGAAAATAATAATAGCAGATTCAACATTTTTGTGGTGCAGGCATTCAAGAATGTTATTTGTGTCATAAATATATTAATATTTACTATAAATGTTAATAAACTGCTATTTTAATATTGATGAATGATTGCTGTTTTACCTGCTATCACCAAACAATGTTGATAATAAAAAGATGTACAGCAGATAACACCACCATTAGTCTTCTTGAATACGGCTTATGTCAGATGCTGGTGTAAAATACAGCAGGAGGTGTCAGCAGCATGCACACTACTGAAGACAGGAAATCAGAGAGATAACACTTAGCTGTGGCTATCCAGAGGCTGTGGAGCAATCAAGATGTTTACAACCATCTCCAAACGGTCTTCACAATAAGGAAGAGGTGGCATCAGCTGCCATCTTTGCACCATGTTTGGTGGGGAGACGACCTCAGATGGGGGCGAGGTATCAGCACAGGGGCAGCTTACATGCCGACAGCTCTCTGTAGGCCGTCGCCTCGCACGCCAGGGAAAAAGTGCAGAATCTGCGGCAACGGGCACGTCTCCTCCTGTTAGCGCCATGCTGTCCGGGTGGCATCCCAGCAACCCCCACGCCCACCTCCCTGGCAGGCAGCCATGATGAGCAATATAGAGAGAGCAGGAAGCCCCCAACACCCCCCCCCCCCCACCCCAGGATAAAATACACTGGCAGGAATCAATACTTCACCCCAGAGACACTTTGGGCCAGCCTAGAAAATGCATAAATTTCCTTTAGACGACACTTAGCCAAGGCTCAGAATAAAATGTGGCTATAACGGTATTGATAGGCTCTCGATCCAATGGCTGCTTATGAAAACTGCAGCCTTTTAATAGATAAGCAAAAACAAAAATGAATAAATGAACGCATGAATGAATGGGGGGGGACTCTGCCAGCAGGATTAAGTTTATGCCAAATCTTTACAGGATTATGACGGCAAATATAATGAATGTCTGTGAGGGCTTGCAATAATAGCTGAGCATTCCCCTCCTGCTTTATAAGCCGATACGCAGCTGCCTTCCAGTCCACAGGGAGCTGACGCACACAGAGCTTTTCTCACGGCCCGCGGATGTCTGCAGGGAGTCACTCCGGAATAGATGCAGTTGGTAAAAGCGCTAGATTCGCCCAGGCAGAAAGGAGCCAAGGAGATGAAGGTGAACTGCACGACTCAGGGACCGTCTGGGTGTAAGTCCATTTATCTAATGCTTGGCCACCGGGGGAGTTATAGCAGGAGGTAATGGTGATGACAGAAGCTTGGGGAGGGTGGTGGTAGCCCCCCCCCCGCCGCCATGTAAACCAGGGTTCCAAGCAGAAGTTTTTTTTGTAAACCTGAACTTAGCTACTGTATCAGCTACAGTGGGGAAAAACAGAGCATACATTAGAACCTAATGTGCATGGTCGTTATTGCTGTCTGGAATCAATTAGTTTAATTTTAAGATGTTTATGCGCAATACAAGGAAAAATGTCTCCTCTGCTTCCAGGTCTGTAGCGTATCATTTTACTTAATCAGCTTTCCGTGAAGACAATGATGTCAGCATCTATGATGTGATGAGATACAACGATAAGAACTATGCACTTCACGGATGAAACACCCCCCCCCCTCCCGAAAGCAGAAAGGGCGCTACCAAACCGGGGTGTGACTTCAGAAAAAATAAAGGACTATATTCTGAGAAATAATTTGACTGCATGTAGCACTCAAAGGCATGAGCTAAACGTGAAGCATAAATCCTGACAAATAGGTCCATTAATTATAAATGAGAAGTACAAAGCACTCTGTTATAGGTAACAGGTGATAGTAATAGGTACTCAGTGAAGCATAGCTAGTGTACTTCTACACTAATAATTCTCCATAATTAAATAAATACAGACTTTAATACATTCATAAGCTTGCTTGACCTGACTGCTACATCCTCCTGCAGCCAAACTTCTCTGTCCTTTATCGTGTCTCAAATGCTCCCATCTTACCTATCACGCTTCCTAAAACCAGTCCAAAGTTTCTATCGTAGAACAGGTTGCACAGCAGATACAAAAGTTGAATTGTGAAGAAGTTTTGACTCATCCATTCAAGGGTGCGCCATTTTCTTTGGTCCTATCACTGCAACAAGCCGTAGTTTTGTGTAGGCGGTCAAATGGACTTGATGTCAAATCATCTGCTAAAACCATTTCACGGCCATCTCTAATGGTCCTAGGAGAAGCCGGCTTGCCTCTAACTGCTATTCAGTGTAGCGTGTCCAATTGGGCTTGGTGCAGAATTGCATGGTGGTAGACCAATACTGGCCCAGGCTACCTCACGGACTAAGCCAATTCACGGCAGGGGCGAGCGGAGGTCGCGCGTTGTTCACATTCCCAGCCTGGCACGAGGGGGACATCTTCTGTACGCCAGAACAATATAGCACCATCGCTGTGACGTCACATGAGTGTGCGACTGCTGCTCGGGACTGCATCAATGGTCATAAAACGCGTACTGGAAAAGTGACACAGCATGCTGGCCGTTTAGTCAGGTACCTGACCCGCTACATCCTCAGGTGCAGAATTAGACTCTCCTCCCTCCTTCCATCTAGCATCGCATCTTACTTCAATCAAACTTTATTTATATAACACTATTTTAACAACAGGGTTTACAAATTGCTTCACAGACATTTCAAAGAAAGGAATAAAAAAACAGCGTAACAATAACCTCAAATAGAGTCGGTTTCAATAGACAAACAAACAAATAATAAGACCACCAATAACACTTGAGTTTAACCACCCTCTGTGGTCTCTGTAAGGGACACGAACCCCTGCCACACTGGGACCCCAATCCAGTGTCCTCTGAGGGACTCACACCCCAGAATATTTGGGGGAGTGAACATGCAATAATATAATAATAAATAGTCATTGTTTTTACAATCAGCTGATATTCTGGCTGTTGCACATGTTCACACGATCTTCTGTTCCTGCAGTTACACCAGGTGTGATTAAATCAAGTATTATGAAACTGTGACTGTGATTCACAGCGCCAGGTAGCTATTAATATCATACTTGAAACCAATTTAAAAATCATATTAAGAAGTGCACAACTCAATAGTGAAAATGGCTTTATAAAAGCTTACAGCGATTTCCATCAGCAGAGCTTCACCAGAATCGTAAATACCTGGAAAGGTAACAACTTTGGAGGGGTGTGAGAGGGGTGTGAGAGGGGCATAGGTATGCCGGCAGATTCAGGAGGTCCAGCATTTCATAGGAGCCATTGTATATGTAAAATTATACAAGAAAATTGGGTAGGTGGGGCCCAGAACTTCTAGGGACCCCGCTGATTGTCAGAAAATAGGGTAATAATGAAATAATAATAAAATTTATTTATATAGCACACAAAATCCAGCCCAAAGTACTTCACACTGAGAAAAAAATAAGGAAAGTTTTTGTTGCAAGCAATATTAATAACCCCCTGAATGGTACAAAAAAGTTTGTCAGAGTCCATTTCTGTACCTTAAGTGGTAGGCAGGTTTCTGCTAATATCGGCTAACTTTCTCGTTAGGGGATTAGCATTTCAAGTAATTTTGAAACCATTAGCAGACTGATTAGCTTCTGCTAAATGTAATTCCGCTAAATATAAATCCGCTAACATTTTTTCACAGGTACAGTGAATAAAACATAATGGTCAAAAATGTCTGTAAACCCATGTCTGCAACAGTCTATCTGGCACGCTGTTGGCTGACTGTGTGCAAACACAAGACATGACTGGTTGATAACTTGTCGGATTTAAGGTAGTCTGGGCTAAATGTAGGTGAACAAAAATAGAATCCATTTAAACTTAGCAGAGAGCAGGAGCCTGTATCACGAAGCTGGATTTCTTGCTTAGCCAGATAACTTGTCGGATTTCAGGTATCCTAGTGTACATAGACTTTATCTTCATTCACTTACACATAAGGCAGGCTACCTTGAATCTGACAGGTATCCAGATAAGCTAAAAATCCTGCTTCATGATACAGATATTTTACAGGTTGTATTTTTCGGTTATAGACCAATAAAGAGCCAAGACCCCCCTTCCTAGTTTTGGGTAAATGCTGCCATGTTTGTAGTCCACCATGTTTGTAGTCCCCAAGTGGCTTCACTGAGAGCAAAATATCAGCTTGGGCCAGTTGTGAAATTAGGCTTCTCTGACAAAAATACTAATATCTCCCAAAAGGAATGTGATAGGAAGAAAATTTAATTTAATTCAGATTTATTCCAGAGACTTTACAGAATCCAATAATAGCCAATTAGGTAAGCTCTAAATATCCCCTGGTAATCAGTGTAGTCAGACACATAGGACTTAAGTGTTAAACAGGTTAAAATTCTGGCTCTCCAAGTATGTGTTGAAGGGTTTCAGAGCTAAAAACTAAATCAAAGTTAAATTCATATAATAAAAGTTAGTGGGTTTCGTTAGCGGCTGCTAATTTTTTGTGGTTAATTGGTTTAGCATCATCAAATTAAATTCTGGAGTTAGAGGATTAGCAGTTATTGAAGCTAACTTTGTGGTTAACTGTGCTCACTGCTGCTTAAATTACACTACAAGGTACATTTACCTGCAGATAGGGTACAAATGGCAGACCCGTGAGGCTACAGCCTCAGTGACAAGTATTTGTACCCTCGTAGGTACAAATTTGTAAAAATATTTCTGACTCTGTACATGAACTGGTCTAAATCAAAATATTATTAAAATGTAAAACACTTGAAGAACCAACAAGCAGAACAGCAGGGATATTGTGATATCTGCAGTTTAGTCAGGCTTCAATAGTACAGGGTGCTGTACTGGGCTCTCCCTATATTGTCTCACCCAGCTGGTGTGTTGTTCCATTTTTCTTATCTCCAGGCACTGCCACCCAGCTGTCTGCTTTAGTGAGAAGCCAAAAACACAGATAACTTTTGCCACGCAGACGCACTCACACATTATGGTACATGGTGCAGCTGTACAACTGGGAAGCACTGCAAGTTTCACAGAAAAAAAAATGTCGAAAAACCTTCAAGTTGAGGAACACTGGAAAAATGTTCTATATCTTTTGCAATGGAGTCATTTTATTTACCAAGAAACAATCTCATCCGGAGGTAAAATTGAGTTTGTAATGAATAGATTTTATCGCAGTATGGGGAAATGTCACAAAGAACAACTGGGACAAAACTGCTTTTGCACAGCAAAGAAACTACTGGGTCAGACAATAAGACCAACTTACTAACATGCCAACCATCCAGCTTCTTACTGGTTGTCCTGGTCAGGGTCACAGCGGTCCCTGAGGTGCAGGGGGACACTCTTTGATGGATAATGCTGTGGATACTGTTTCTTACTGACTCATTATAGTCAGAGATGCACGTAACTGGCGCATGAGTAAACACATTCGCAGTATAAAGCTAAAAACGCGCAGCCATTTCTTGTCGTAACAGCACAAATGCAACATAAAACAAGTACGCATATGCACTGTTACAATGACAATATGCATAACATCTCATATGTAAAACGCATACCTGCGCACCAGTTACGTGCATCTCTGAATAGCACATCTTCAAACCAATAATGTCCCTTTGCTGATAATGAGATGTTTACTTTGAAATTATTTCCTTGAATGAAACACATTGTTCGTGGCTCTTGTTTTCATCGGCGTACTGTAGCGTTGTGTAACATGAGCTGTTGGCTGATAAACACTTACAACAGCTTCAGCCAGAGCTCAGTGATGGACTGTCCTCTGTGTGGTTGAGTCATAAATGGCTCATTTCCAGCACAGGTCTGGTCTGGGGGCACCATGGCAACCGAAGGGTAATTTGAGGGTCAGGAGATTAATTGGTACCAGCAGGGGCCAGCACAGTGACTTTGCCATGCAGCGTTGCGTTTTGAGAAAAATCAGTTAATCTGTAAGGAAGTTGCCCATATCAAGGCAAGCAGGTCAACTAAACCAGAAACCCTCCCCAGCTCGGGTTACCACTTAGTCCATGCCGGGAAGGACCCCTTGGGCCAGGACAGGATTTGTTAATTACCATTTAAATCAAAAGGACCTGGATTTCACTTAAGCACTGAGTTCTTGCTGTGCACCGATTGGTCAGTCTCCTATAATCATGCATGTGTCACTAATGTTAATGTCAAACAGCTGGTCTCCTTTACATGGATTAGATGTAAAGGACCCAAGCTCCAGCTGATATCAAGAAAGTTGTTTAGATGCAAAATTATTTTGAAAGTCATTTGCTTCCCTTAATTTTGAATGAACATTTGTGTTTACGAAACATTATTAGATAAAATGGACAGACGTTCTAGTTATTAATGAAGAATTTAATTTATACTTAAACCAAGAATGAGCAAGTTATATGATGCAGTTATAATGCATATCACATAAAGGTCAGCCACTCAAGATATTCTACCATAAACAAAACAAAGGAATACACCTCTGTGTTGTATTTTATAAATGTCTGTCGATATTAGCGTTATATTATCAGGCCGCTGATACATTTGAAGTAAAGTGAAAATGCAGTACGCAAACACAATGCAATCTAGATATTCAGTATTAATAAGTGTAGATTAAGTAAATATTGATTTACATCATTAAATTCTATAGGTTGATACCTACCAGGTACTTTAATTCCAAAGCTCTTGCAAAACATCCAAATGTCACATTCAGTAAAAACAATGGTTAAATAAAAAAAAAAAAAACTGTAAAACAACAAAAATTGCTCTTAATAATGTCTTTGTCATTTCAACTATGAGTTTTTTTAATGCAACAAGCTCACGTTGATGTCCATCTGACTTCCTGTACCATTAGTCTTTATGATTAACCACAATGATTTCCTGTTGACAGTCTAATTAAGTTTGCACTCCCCCTTAAAGGCTGAACTGTACAGCCCTAGTCATCAGAGGGTTATTTTGCCAATAGCTGTTCTCGACCCAGGGCTCAAACAGCACACTCTTTTTGCTTATTGTTGGACAGTCTGCAAAACTGAGACTGTGGAACTGTCTGGTATGACTTTATGATGACAGAATCAGTTCTGCAAGCAAACTAAAACCTGCCTGCATTTTATTTTTGCATGAGTCTTTCACATAAGCAGCAATACTATGGAATTGGGAATAGGTCCAAGCCACAAAGTATTTTTAGCAAACATACAGTAGCAAGCAGGGGATAATTCTGTGACTCAGATGGTTCCACTGTCACCTCTAGGGCGGCAGGCTTACCCTGTAATCTAAAATAACAAGCTGTTCAGGTGAATCAGTCAGTGCAAATTGCCACTAAGTGTATATCTGTGTCAACGAATGTGTGTCTGTATAAGTATCCTTTGATGGACCTGTCTCCCCTTCAATGTCCACCATACATTCCATGCTAAGCTTCATTAGGTGGCTTTCCTTCCACCGCGACCATAAGTGGTTATTAAAAATGATGGATGGACACAAAGAGACTGGCAATTACCGTATTTAGTGACTATATTTAACGAGCATTGCAATCCTGTACCTGATAGGCAGTCGCGAGAAATGGATGAATGTATTTTATGAAACTTTGTATAATGACCAAAATTATTTACTAAACTTAATTTTTTTTTATAAGAAGCTATTGCGATATTACAAGTAGGAAAAAAATCAACATACATTTACGTATAACAGACTAAGCAGCTGACTGGGATTCAATATATTGAATAATGCATTTATTACAAATATTGAATCTGTTTTTAATTTTACATTCATGGGAAATCTGGAGCCTGTTTAAAGGTGTGCAGAAATGCAGGCAGGGGACATTGTTGATATCACTCCGGTCCATAACTGGGTAAACATAGGATCAAATTCTAAATTCAGTTTAGACACAGCATTGCACCAACACCCATTCACAACAATGAATTCTGAGAATTAGTAAAACTGCAACTGCAAGTGGGTTTCAGATGTGATACCAGGCAATCAATGGGTATGTTGTTGAGGTTTCCACTGAAGCAAGCTTACCTAAAATAAAAGAGGAAAATAAAAAGACAGGCAAACCACTAGACTTTCGATTTGGGGAACGTGTGAAGCCAGGATCACGCGTATAGAATACATAGATGGCCACCTCTATTTTTTTCCCCTTTAAGCTAATGATAAGCTGCATGCCATCAAACAGAAATTCTGAGTTATACTTTTTTCAGCCTCTTCAATTAGTGAAACAGTTGTCAACGCAGACACCTCCAACTCGGGGCTAAAGGTCCTTGAATCTTTGCCACACTGCGTGCTGAGTGATGGCATGCCAGCTCATTAATAACATCCCACGGCTACCTATCCAAGCATTGATGAATAGATGTTGCTGGAAAGTCATTAGAGAGTGTATGCTGGATGTCTATTTATACTGTGGGAGCAAACTGACCGCCCATATTACCACTGGAAAACTGTGACGACAGTCAATTACGTTTTCTAATAGGAGACTTTTCTCCTTGATATCTCATCCCACTTTCCTTAGTTCAATTCCATTTCCCCTGTCATTGATTTAAAACATAATGGAAATGCTTTATAAATACAGCTTGTCCAAGGACCTAGAATAAGAGGCATGAGTATGATACTATTTTGGATCCAGACACTCAGTTAAGAGGCTGAGACCTTGCAGTGAAGATAAAATAAGGGTATGTGTTTGTGATGAGTGAGAGGCACGTTGGGAGAGGTGCTGAAGAAAAGGTGATGCGTGGGAGAGAGGAAGAGCGAGTGACCTGTGACATGCTTTATGGAATCTTGAAAATGCATCCATTCCAGATTCCTAGAGACTATGGTGGATCATAAAAGGCCCCAGGACATATATCATAAGAAGTTTTAGAACTGGCCAAATACCGATTTGCAGTTAATTCAGCCTTTGATCGCACTACTACAACCTGGTTCCTTCACATACACTGCGCATATTCTAGGTCCTGACAGTACACAAAAATTCAGACTCAGCTATTCTATGGCCTTCTAGGCCTTCCATGGCCTGTTGGGTTTTTAAATAGTAAACGGGCCATGCATTTGAACCATCTGGTAGTAAACAGCGTATCAGGAACCTGGGGAAAGGAGTCTAGCTTTTTTTGTCACGATGCTCTGATTCTATGAGTCATGGAGGGTTTTTCGGTTGACACACAGCCATTATTTGGTTTAAAATGTGTCAGAACCATTGAAAATGCAAAAAGAAACTAATTCCGAATAACATACAATGCAGATTTCTAGATGCTTAAAATTAAAGTACATGCATTAAACCATACTTACATATACTTCCACATCATTCTTCCCAACAAAATACTTATATAGCTGAGCTTTTACCATTAAAACCCACCTTTTTCAACATAATAATTCATGTACTGTACTGTTTTCCCATTGTTTTAGACAAGTTTTATCCTGGAACTATATATTATAATATCTGTACCGATGCATTTTAATGTCATAGTAACCCACAACCTTGAAGCACACAATTGCAAAAGAAATCAAAACTGATAAATATACTGAAGTCAATACCCAAGCAAATTTGAAAGCAGGGAAGCTGAATATGTGTAAGGCAATAATACGGCTTAATGTGAACCAACAGCCTTTAAATCAAAATGCAAATTCTCATTATTGTACAAAGGAATTTAATGGCCACTAGTATACTAATATAAAGGCTAATACTTTGTACCCTGGCTATTCATCCTGAAAGAGAAACAGGCAAATAACATACAAAATGAAGATCAGCTTACAATGCAAAGGGATTGGTAAATTTTGCTGTTCATTAATCATTAAGGGTGCTGAAAGTGTTTCATTCAGCTTCACTCATATTTTTGCCTCAGACACAGCTGGTTATCATTGTTTAACTGTTGAATCGTTAATGTACTCCTGTGACAAATATCTACAGTACACCTCTGTGTGAACTGCTGTGAGACAGCCTTCATGCATTGGGTTTTCTGTTGAATTATATACATGTTCCTGCATTCCTCATTTTGCACTTTATGAGACTCCCAGAAGGTCCACATTTTTGCTCCCTCCCAGCTTCCTGCCAGAAGGTCCACATTTTTGCTCCCTCCCAGCTTCCTGCCAGACAGTCTACTTTCTTGCGAGGAGTTGGGAGGGAGCGACATCATGGACCGTCTGGAGGTCCTCGAGGACTGGGTTGAGAGACACTAGGATAGACACAGAAGGGAGCAAGTTTTGGGGTCAGAACTTACAATCAGCCAGCATCCCTAAACCAGTTGGGGTTAAGGGACTTCCTCAAATGCCCAACAGTGATGGAATTACTCTGTACACAACAGGATTCAAACCCATGAATATTACTGGCTTGTTGGGTACTTAGGTCTGGGCTACAGGGCCACTCAGTCCTCCCACGTACCTGACTACAGGCACGCGGGGATTGTGCCTTTCAGTCTGTTGCACCAAGGCTTTGGAACGGTCTCCCGCCAGCGTTGCGTTCAGCTGAGTCAGTTGTGTAAGGAAAAGTAGTAAAGACATCCAGTGTTCTTGGCTGATCATTTGAATACAGACAGTGTTAGCAATTTACGATCATGGTGGAAGGCAGGAAGAGAATGAGGGTTCCAGCCGGCACCACTTGGGTGATAAGGAAGTAATTGAATTAAATCATCAGAAAGTCTTTATCTTGTCCTGCCCCATCCCTGCCTCTTCACACTCCAGGGGGTCACTCTTTATATGTAAATTCACTCACAGCACCTACACACAGCACCTTGTTGGGGAGGGTCTTTTGGGGTGTAAAGGGGGGTGAAGAGCTGCCTTTACTTTGTATTTGAGCTGCCTTTCAGTACCTGGTGTATGTCTGCACTGTATCACATGATATTATTTTTACTGTTCAATAAACCACCCTTTTGCCGAAACTGCGGAG
This sequence comes from Mormyrus proboscirostris, assembly GCA_026779585.1. Classification (NCBI taxonomy): domain Eukaryota; kingdom Metazoa; phylum Chordata; class Actinopteri; order Osteoglossiformes; family Mormyridae; genus Mormyrus; species Mormyrus proboscirostris. Next base: position 8,203,618 of record JAODKF010000042.1, on the reverse strand, counting down.
ACACTGCAAATGGATTCCTTACAGTTGACTCATTTAAAAAGCAACTAAAGCCTTTTTTACTTAAGCAGGTCTTTGAGTTCAGTAGAGTTGAGTAGAGTAGTCTTTTGTTTGTATTCCGTTTTTCAGTACTGTGTTTTTTATTTTTTTTTACTTTTCCTTGGTTTTGATTTATCTTGATGGTACTTTTAAGTGTTTTACTGTAGTGCTGTACAGTGCTATGTGACCTTTTCTCAGTAAAAGGCACTTTATAAATACATTTTACTTACTTATTTACCTACTTACCTACTAACCCTAACTCACTAAGAAATCTTCCACAGAAAAGTAAACAATCAGGTGTCTAAAGAAATACCGATAAAGGGTATAAATCAGAATACTGGTACTTTGTAGCAGTATTGTTAGTCTTACATCATAAAGCAAAACAAAAACACTAGGGAAAGAATAAATAGCTAAATTGAAAAGGGATTTGTTGCAGAAAACTAGCATGCTTATAAAGCCCCGCAAGCTTAATCCCATGTAAGCCAAATCTAAGATTGATGCAAACACAAAGATGCTGCCAACTCGAAATAATCCAGGCACCAAGCTGTTTGTCCATCCCGTTGTAGGGGAATTAAGTCAATTTAAGGGACTGACAAAAGATTTCAAACTTGAAATCAAGGATGTAGGCTGACAATGACTGTATAACTTCAATGCGTCCATTTATTTGTGCGATGGGGTAAACCAGTGCACTAGATTTCACTGGGGTCAGGTCCTCGTCAAAGGACAGGGTTTGCAGGACACCAGTTCTGAAAAACATACCAGTTTCACAATGATTGTAATCATTTCACAGTAGCTTACAGAATACTTCAGTGCTTTCTGAATGGATATATTTTATGAATTTCTAAGTAGCCCTGGGCACGTTTAATCAGTTCAATGAGCAACCTGAATGAAGGGCTGTGTGTATCTATATATATATTTTTTTAAAACCCTACAATTAAAAGCAATTTACACAGTTATGAGGTACATCTAAAGGCCAAATGTATGTGGACACCCCTGTTAATTAGTGGAATTGGATAGTTAAGTCACACCCGTTATTGACCCAGGTGTATAATTAAGCACTAACCCTTGGAACCTTCAACCTTCAACAACAAACACTGGCGGTGGGATGGATGGTCATGCAGATGATGTTAATGACGTTCAACTTGAACCCATCATAGGGTGCCAGCTTTCAAATCGGCTTGCCATGTTGCTCTCCTGCTAAAACTGCCCTGGTCAACTGCAAAAGACGCGCGTTATTAAGGAAACATTTGGGAGACAGATTCAGCCGTGAAACAGCAGGCTATGCAAACTTACAGAAAGGGACTGGATCACATGACACCAGTACCCAGCCGGAAGGGCAGCGAATCCCACAAGTGACAATCCAACATTTAGTGCTATTATAAAAGCTACAGGTGAACAAAGTTTATTGTGAATGTCCATGGTTTCAGAATGAGATTTTGGGCAAGCTGGTGTCCACATACTTTTGGCCATGCAGGGAAATTCCATAAATGCAACTGAAAACATGCACCAAATTAAAGCAACATAATGCATCAATAAGCCAAATAAGTGATGGCAAAGGTTTTATCATGCATTTGACTAGATGCATGCACACAGCCCTACTCTCCTGCTCCTATTGGCAGCTGAGTTATTATTGCGGTCTTGCTGTAATGAGATGCAATGTACTTAGTCTGACATGTGTTACAGCCTCCCAGATCAACACTGCGGTGTCTGCATGAGTAATTCGACCCCACAGATATAGAATTACTAGACTGGTTCTATGTTCTACCCACTGTGCATTACTCCTTTCACATGGATACATTTTCACTGTTGCCATACAGTGGGTATAAGAAACATCATTTTATTACACACATATACTGTATATTTCATTTGACATTATTGATGATACGCAAAAGTAGCTCCTCCATAAACTGGAATCAACACAGCTGTGATTACACCCAATGAATGAAGTATTTGCATTTAGTTACACTCTTCCTTCTCTCCTCTATCGCTCATTCGTTCCCTGCGAAAGGAAGCGCATAAACAGGAAGCTGACTGCATGGCGGAAAACGCTGGCAGATAGTGGCCCAGGGCGACGAAGCTGCTCCCTTCGGCACGACGGGCGATAAGGGGATTTGCGGGTTCGGGAGACTGGGACAGGCCCATAATGAGAAATAGATTTCCTTTTGAAAGACGAGAGCGACAAATGGACGCCTTATGGCCCCTGCCCTTAGATCAGGACGCGGGTTGGAGTGGGCGGGGGCTCCAGTGCCAGGGATTAATAACATCAGTAACTGCATCATTAATAACAGGAGAAGGTGGCAGTGTGAATAAAGATCAGCCCCCCCCATCTGCTAGCACTTACTCTAAGGAGTTATTTGTGTTTGTAAGTGCTGTATGTTTGTCTATTGTAGTCAACTCATGTAATATTTGTGTCTGACATGAATGCAAGTGTGTATATGTTTCTGTTAAACACGCATGCGCTGTATGCACTGTCAAAAACAATACTAGTGAGAAGAAGCAACGCTTCACTGATAAGTGTCTACATATAGGTGTAGAAAGGCCCACTTGCTTGTCTGTTTACCTCTGAATACAGTGAGGGGTGGGGATACTCAATGCCCTTTAACCCCAGATACACAGAGTGCTTGTGCAGATGAGACATTTAGTCCCGTTCCTCCAGGCCTTCTCATAACACGTAACAGACACTGAAGACCTACATCATTAATGTGCTCCCTGACACGGCGGCCCATTGTGGGGTTGTGATTGAAATAGCCACCGTGAAAGTAGTGGCGTTGCCTTTCACTTTCCAGGGCCTGCTACGGTTACCTAGGACGCAGGGCCCGAGCCCCAGATTGCCCTCCGTTCACACCCCGGTCTTGGCAGAGACTCTAGACGGAAGTGTGGGTAGCCCAGACAGGTCCAGCCCGCCCCAAGTCGGAGGTGGATGAAGGCAGAGCCGTCCACGTTCCTTTGCCGTATCACACGACACATCGAGGTTCTGTTCCAGTGCGGTTTAACGTTTAGCCTTCTTCACTTTGCTTCCCGGTGGCGAGGAGCAGGGATACCTGAGCTCGGCCAATGTGCAGGTTCTCGGGCGCAGAGCCGGGTCAGGGACCTGGACGGGTGATCACCCGATACCCAGCCATGCCAATGATTGGGCTCAGCTGATTAATAACTAATCAGGGCTTCAGCCCCGTCAATGGGCATCCGCTCTGCCAGGACGGTCCATGCCGCATTGTGTGGCCCGTGGGGGGGTGGGAGAGAACGGCGGGCAGCAGGGGGAGAGGCCTGTATTATTCATGGGTTTCCCTCTTTGTATTTCTCCGCTACTTCCTTTGCGTCACACGCCAAAAAACAAACAATGATGCGGCATGAACTGATGGACCGACGCGACTGGGAACACAGGAACCCTCCGGTGACATGGGTCTCAGGTCACATGCCCGAGACGCCGACCTCATCATCAACGGGCAGTGTGCGGCAAGCCGTGGCCCTTTAACGCAGGTCGACGTTCTACCTGCGCCGCCGTAGGAACAACGTCATGAAGCCACAGCTCAGCTTGTCTCCATCGCTCACATCTTACATGTATATTTAACAACCGTCTGTCTGTGCGGGATGACGCTGCTGTCTCTGTGCTTATAACAGGTGGCTTCTCTCCTATTCCTGGGTCTTAGAAACCTAATCTTTGTTTATTTTTAATTGCCTCTCTTTAGAGTGACAGAAATCAATTCACTGAGTCAACACACAAAGATCCATTCAGTCAAACTGAACTGAAGGCACAAAATCCAACGGCCAGCGACATAGAAACCCGTCACAGCGGGCTAATACTGATCCTGACGAGAGAGACCATGAAACTACCATGGCTGATTCAAATCTGCATGCTACCTTTGAGATTCCCCACTCAGGTCACGTCTAAGGGGTATAGCAGCTGTTAGCTAATTAGCCCGTAATCATATTCAACGATTGCTGCAGAAAATAATAACCCGCGAGGCAACATGGGGAATAACAGACGCCCTGTGGCACTTTGGTACCGGAGCAGGTTACGTTTGTTTTAATTGCAGGAAGGAGTTAGGCAACCCTTTCAAAGTGATATTTTAAGGAGGGTTTCTTCCAAGGCATTGTCTTTGAATCAGCATAAATGCCCGATCCAAATCTGAATTGTGTCTTACCGCTAAAGTTTGTACAGGGTTGAGCCGTGTCACATGTGCCATGCGATTGGCAGTCACCTTCGACATATCAGCCTTTTACAACGCAGCAGCTGCTGTCAGCTGCTCACTTTAACGTCAGTGCTAATGTGATGACTGTCATTTCCCCTCTCGGGAGGGTAAGAACAGTCTTATTTCTCCCCGGATCCGGAGGATCACACTTCTTGGTTGTCCCCGACAGCCATTCTCTACAGAAAAAAAACAGGTCCTTCATATAATGGTGGTATAGATATATGGTGGTATAGATATATGGTGGTATAGATAACTACAAAGGTAAATGCAACCTCCCACTCTCAGCCAGTTCCGATTAATAAACAGTTGGGACTCAGCAAAAGAAAGGACACAACTGGCACAAAGGGCTGAGCCTTTGCAGTGGGAGCCACATGCTTAAAGGGCCGTTATTGTGCCGAGGTTTCAGACGGCGTGCTCCAGTCTAATCCCCATAGGGAGTACCGACATTAGCGGGGCAGGCATAGCAGGCTAGCCTGTAAATGGACCACGCGCCAGCACACACGAAGCAGCTCAGGGCACGTCTGTGGGCACCACCCTACTGCCCTGTAACAAAGAACCGGGAGACATGGTGATGTGGGCACGGATCGTACGCAAAACACATTATTCTGTTCCAGATGTGGAAGATGCGCATGGCACATCTAAATATAAAATGTCACACAGATAAATACATACTACATAATGTTCACAAATATCCCAAAAGCGATTCTGAATTTCAATGATAACAGGAGCTTACTCCATGCGATATACCCATACACAAGTAATTTGACCTGTTCTGAGGAATTGAAAAACAATCCTACCACAATGTGAAGGATACTTAGTGATTTTTGTGAGTACAGACGTAGCTTGTGGCCACACCAATTCATGCATGCAAGTATATCTGACAAGATACAGAATTCCCACATTGTGTGTACCTGTCGAAATCCATAGCTCTGAGCTCGCCTCGGTGTGCGTTGTCTGTCCATTTGAAAGCTGACCAACCGCACAGCCTGCTGAAAACCAGCTAGCCAGGCTGCTGACAGTGGAAAACCATCTGGTTAGCGGTGCATGAAAGCGTGCCATTGAGTGCAAAGTGAGAGAAAAACTCTCAAGCCTGACAGGCGGCAGGGCATATCAGCAGAACACCAAAACGGGGCCACGGGAAACAGGCCGAAAAGCTGGTCTAGACCAACTCCACTGAACACCAGCACACTTCTAAACTTTCTGGAGGGGTTCAGTTATTAACCATATCCATGAAATTCATCGAACATATTACATATTATGTTTATTACCAAATAGCTTTGTGCATCCTGCTTTGGTATTATGGTAATACGGTATACCATGTTATTTTGGGTATACCGTGGTATTTTGAATTCTTGGTGGTAAAATTGGCTGAGCAGGGGGGCTCAGCTAATTGTACAACCAAGATTTCAAAATACCACAGTGTACCTCAAAAAAACCATGGTATACCGTATTACCATAGTACTGAAGTAGGGTGTACAGGCCATTTTAAGCAACGAACAGCAAACACTTCATTCCAAGTAACAAAAGATATAAGAAGGGTTAGGTTAATTATTATGTTCACGTTTGGTGCTAAACAGTCAGTGCGAAGACATTAATAAAAGACATTAATAACATTAGTGATATGTATTCAGGTGTGAATTCTAGCACAGTTAAACTATTGGGTACCAGACATTCTTCTTTCTCCAAGAAAAACACTCCATTCTGAAAGCCGAGGGCGATTTGGTCGAAGCAAAAGCATATTTTACAGGGACAGGGTGACGCTGCCCGTTATGCAATGCTGCCACCTGCCCACCCCCCCAGCAGCCGGCAGATCGGGCCACGGCACTCCAATGCACCAGTGGGCCAGTCTTGTGCCGGTGCCAGAGGCCGTCGTGTGATTGCCGTTTCCCCACAGCGCTCCTTCATCTAGGTGCTAATGCTCTCCGCTTGTGAACATCGCCTGGATAATAACTTCATCACCCGTCATGGTCCAGACATCATTTTTCAGCCCAGAGCACGGAGCACAGACACTATTATGAGCAGGTTATTACGCTTCATTTCGAATGGAGATCCAATTCTATATGCATAAAAAACAGTCATGTTAACTATATTCCCCTCGTATATGATACCTAGCCCTTTCTTTTGTTAACTAAACCATTTGACCAATATTATACTGTCAGAGGGAAGGAGCATGTACTGATCACAGTGCGTTGCCACACCCACCACACGGCAAACCACCTCAGGGATGAGAACCTGAATGCAGCCGTGCACCAGGACTTGTATACGGTTTTTCCCAGTGGCTGGAGTGCCAATCCTGTCCCATATTATTTCTCCTTATAGGGCTGGATGTAGATTAACATCATACCCAGAACGACGCAATTGCAGGTTAAGGGCCTTGTTCAAGGGCTCAACAGAGCAAAATCACCCTGGGCATTCAAGGAATTTGAACCAGTAACCTTCCATTATACTGTTAGCCTTTACGTAATTATTAGGCTGAGCAGGGGTGACCAACTACCAGGATTGTGTCCTCGCTTTCATGTGATATGCTCCAGGTTCACCATAATCCCACACAGGATGAGAAGTTGTAGAAGATGGATAGAAGAGTGACACAGCCTCATTGTTCATGATAAAATTAAAAACATTATATTATAACTTTAGAATGTGTTTTATATTGTCTGATTTTATGCTCTGAAAGCCACCAGATACCAGCTGATGGAAATGGGGGTTGAGGCGAGAATTTGTGTATCTGTATTACGACCTACAAATATCACCCTTCTGGTTGCACATATCGGCCGAGCGTCTCACAGTATGACAGGTGATGAGAGCACTCACCAGCCTCTGCCTTTATTTCAGGCAGCGTCTCTCTCATTACACTAAGAGTCCTGTGTCTTTCATTGTGCACTTAAGGTAAGTGATTGCTGGAGATAAGCTTGCAGGGCTGGTGCTGACAGCAAAATGGGAATTAACACCTTTTTGAAGTTTAATATACCCTCCTGGCAGCTTGAGGGAACAGGTGACAGGTGCACAGTAGCACTTGAAAGGCAGCAGGGAGCGAGCAGAGCCCAGCCATCTTACTTGGAGCAAAAACCGAGAGGCCGAAGGAAACGGCCAAAGACGGGGGATGAGAGGTGATACACGAAAGCACAGATGGAGTGCAGAGAAACAGGAAGTGCAGAAATGGAGCTTGAAAGGAAATTAAACACAGCCAATCAGAAGCCAAGTGCAGATAGCTATATAAAGGGAAAAGTAAAGCCAGTTAAATGAACATGGCCATTCTGCGTCACTGGTGATCCCCACCCCTCAGATCCATATCCATCCAGGGCACAGGAAAGCCTAATGTTACCAGAGGGGAAGGATTATGGATTAAAGAAGGGGGAAAAGAGAGAAAGGAGGAGAAAGGATCTAAAGGGGCTGTGCGGAAAGAAGAAAGAAAAAGGAATGACAGATTAAAGAGGAAGACCTGGTGGAAAACAGCAGAAGGACATAGCATATAAAAGAAGAATTAAGCAAGCAGCAATAAATTAACTGTGGAGCATAAAGCATCTTCTCAGTGTCCAGGGTGACTGGATGATGCGGAGGGGTCCATTTATCACCACCACCAGCGTCTGTCCTTGTAGCGTCAAGCACTCCAGGAAAACGGCGATAAGTAGATTTAACCAGTGCAGAGGGTTAGGATCCCTGCAGACACATGCCTACAGAAGCACAGATCCCAATGAGAGAGTCTGAATCATTGGCAGACACACACACACACACACACACACACACAAATCGTTGCCGCTGTCAGCCGCTTTCGAGCTAACGGCGTGGTATCCCCCACACTTCTCCCTTTTGAGATGAAAGCTGCCCTCACCTATCAAATCAGCCCATTACCTAATAAATTTACGCTCACTGTATGCTTACTGACAAATGTGGGAGGTGGTCACTGAGGGACAGAGAGAGATATATGAGTCCCAGTAATGGCTGAACGTGGGTTCAGGAGGCTTAGGAAGACGCATCCATCACCAGCTGAAGAGGTGGCGGCTCTAGCGGGTATTCGTGTGGGTGTGCACCCCTTATCATGCAAAGTGCTACTGCTTATTTTACCCTGATCTGTCAGCAAACCAAACACGTCAATTTTCACCTTGTGTAAATATACACAGATTTCTTAGCAGGTGCAAAACAACTTAAGATGCATTTTCTCAGTGGTGTACTTACTGAAAATGCCGCATTAAAATCATACACAAGGGAAGCAGGCTGGCACTAATTTCAGAGTAATTCACATTAGCCGGTGCAGCTGAAGGAACCGCTGTGTCAAACTGTCGATTTGAGATGAAGGGGATCCCAACTCAAGCGTAAACCTGTCAGAACATCTCCATGTCGCTGATGCTGAGATAAAGGCGTACTGTCCTCCTAAAAGCAGTCGGTTTTAATGTAGACCACTGCCTCTGCTATCACCACGAATGCCGCAGTGCTTCCGGAATGCTAATGTCAAAGTGATTCAAAGTGTCATACCATAGACAAACAGGAAGCAAAATGTAGTCCAGGAATTCTCTCTCTCTCTCTCTCTCTCTCTCTCTCTCTCTCTCTCTCACACACACACACACACACACACACACACACACAC
>JAODKF010000042.1:8182006-8194710 GCA_026779585.1 Mormyrus proboscirostris | reverse complement strand
CTCTCTCTCTCTCTCTCTCTCTCTCTCTCTCTCTCACACACACACACACACACACACACACACACACACACACACAGTTATTCGGTCTCATGGATCGCTCTGCTCCAATTGAGCCTAATCACATGCTGAATTGATCTTTTTTATTATACTTCTCACCTGCCATATGCTCAAATTTGAGAGGTCTACTGTCTGCACAAGTTACTTTCCAGTTCCCTGGTGTTAATGGTGTTTCTTGTCCAACACTGCGGAAGGATCAAATAATGTAGCATTTGCATTTATATTTCTAGGCATGGTTATTTTATTTGTGAAGCTAGACCTTTTTTGTGATTTTAGGGGATTATATGTTTCGATTTGTGGAAAATAGCCCATTCATATGTAGTTAATGTCCTGGGGGTGGCCTGTTTGTTTGTGTTTAATGCTGTGGTAATAAACTGATTGTTCAGCAAATTTAGATTGTAATTAAATGTGCAAAATGACATCAAAGTGCAGAATTACAAACATCAGTACCTCAGTACTTAGTATGCACACTGGGCTAACAAATATATTTACCTCAGTACCAAGTGTGCACACAAGGCTGACATACCTCGGCAACCCATGTCAGTATTAGATATACAAAATATCAGGCGTCTGTGCTTCCCAGTCGGCAAGACACAAATGTAGGTTCCCTGCCAATTAGCTGGCAGCAGTGAGCTGAAAACCAGTGCTAATGCATTTAGCAAACCGCTGTCTTTTTGCTGCAGTGGCACACAGCTACCCAATGCCAAGGCAGTGCTCAGGGCACGCACTCTGTTGTCATGAGAACTGCTTCCAGCTCTAGGCTTACTGTGAAATATTTAGGAAAAATTAAGTGATTCCCGTTTTCATTTTTTTCTGTGTTAATATTAAGGCAGAATGTTAATGGATGGAGAGAGCGGAGCAGAACTGCACACGGCCTGCAAACACGTGGAGCTCCTTCGAAAGTACACTGTATAATGGCAGCTCCTCAAACCGCTTGTCTGAGCAGAGGTACAGACTGCTCCACGTTGGCGAGATAAAGTGGAAGGAAACCAGGACTTCATCCTGGCGGCGTCGATATGGTGCAAGTTCGCGCCTCACTCACTGAGTGCCTGTTGCTTTGTTTCACAGGAACAGTCTGAGATGTGTGTGTGCATATGGGGGTCATTCTCCACTGGGAGTGGGAGTGTATGTACAGTTTTCCTTAATCCCAAAAGTAAACCAGCCTAATAACAAAAACCGCCTTCATTTCATCTAAATGAACAAAAACCACGTCATACCTGAACTGTCACCGAATGTCAGTGACACCACAAAACACCTGTGACAGACCAACAGGCTTCGTATTTTCATTTTTTTTTTGCAAAACAGCAAAATTAACAGACAAAATATTAACAAAGACCTCATTTCCATTTTAATTAGTTCTTTTTTTTGTTTTGACCATTCATGAGATTCACATTAGTCACTAGTGTCACAGACATGGTCTAACACTATTGACTGTAACACCAGTGACACTCTAATTAATACAGAAGATTTCTTTTTTAAATGGTTGCCCCATGGGGGTAAGATGACCTTGTGTAACTATTTAAAATCAATAATATAAAAGATGTATTAGATTATTTTGACAAAAATTAAATTGCCCAGCACTCTCAGGGCATATACACTAGTGATGTGTGGACGTTATGTGCTCTCAGGACACGTAATTATCAATAAATTTGAGAAAGTACAGACTCACCTTCTCATTCCTTGAGATGCCTCCTTGACTGAAGGAAACAGTTTAATAGAATAAGAAATACTATGTTAAAAAATAATGCGTGTTCTAAAAACAAGTCACCTAAAATTTTAGACGTATTTTTTTAATAAATTACATATTTTTTAATATAGCACAATGTTGATTATGTATATAGTAGAATGGAATTATTTTGTTCAATTTTATGTCACAGCTTTAAAAATATTGGTTCACACAACAAATGGTTTCTCAAATATTGAAATTTGGTTGTGTGACAAGCTGGTTTGCAGATGTAGAGCAACTATGAAACCTGACAGAAATTGAAAAATCAAACAAATCAAGAGGGAGATGTTATTTAATCATATGTCAGATGTATGAATGTACATGCTGACTCTGCTTTTAAGACCTGCAAACTTGCTTGCCCACTCCAAATGGTGAATGACCATGTGAGCTGAAGGAGACAGCAAGCATGAGCTCTCTGCGTGGGTGTGTGTACGTGGCTTTGTCTTCCACCCATCTCTCTCCTGCAGCACACAGCACATCTTACCTCCCATAACCTTGTTGCATTTCTGTACAACATAGTAAAAATCCGACTAATTCCAGAGACAAACCAGAGCAGAATAAGCAAAGCAAAAGAATAAACCCGATAAAATTTTACGTGATGGATTTTGCTCAATAAATGAGTGATTTTATGCACTGTGTTTCACTCTTATTGAATGCTCTGCTCTGGCCCCATATGTGGTTCAACTGGGCAGCTGGATCTAAATGCAAATGAGTGTGGAATGGTGCCCATTTGATCTGACTGAATCCAAATTCAGGAGATTGCTTTCAATGGATCAATAAAAGAAACAAGATGCATTCCAGCCTTCATCAAAGTCCACAGCCTTTATTCACTCTAAAGACCCCTCTCACCGAGTCATTAAATATGCAGCCTAACTGCTAGAGAGATACATTCAATCTGCCCAGGCCAAGGTGCATATTATAAGTGTCCCATGTACAAAACCACTGCAGGTGAAGTTTCTATAACCTCCAAGTGAAACAAACAGCTGCATTCCACAATCTAAGCATTTCTGCTATTACTTGACAGACATGTCCACATAGAACCATGCATTATGCAAAATCACATAATACAAATCACAGAACTGGGACAAAATAGGGTTGGGAAAGACCAGTTAAAATGAAACCAACTGTTGACTATTATGCTTGCATCACTCTCTATGATCAAACTTTTCTTTGAGTTTTAAAGGTTTACTTTTGTGTCAACACCTGCAATTTTTCATTATAATGTTTAGACACCATCTAGCAACCTGTTTCCTTTATATTTATGGCAATGGAGATCTTGTGAAAATGATACGGTGTGTCTATCTCTCCCTTGGGTATGAATTTAAATGTGTGGTGAAGGATACAATGCAAAAAAATCAGCTATCAAACGATATCAATAAGATTCAATACAATTCGATTAATCTCTAACTGGATATGATTTAGGTAAATGTAACATATACTGGTACGACTTGCTTTTGAAGGAAACATATGCAAAATGTTCTCGATACACTGCATCTATTTAGTACAGCAAAAAAGCACCTGAAGCTAGGTAGGCAATGTTGATTATAAGATGATGAAAAAATACAGTAATAAGTAGCAACAGAGATACAATTGGAGTATACATTTGTTATGTTTTATCAGAGTTTGGCTGATTTCCTTCTAAATTTCAGGTGGATTGGGGGTTTTGAATAGATGCAGCTGTGCCATTGGTACTTGGACCAGATTTCCTTTTCAAATCAGTTTTCTTGATAATCCCCCCAAGAATTGCACTTTGCAAGCAGATAATGTCAGCTAACTCAGTGTGCTCTGGTATTAGCTGGCATGTTCAGGTTACTGCGCTACGCAAGACCTAAATCACCAAAAAGCCAATAAGAAATTCATGTTGCATGAATCATTCCCATAATTACCTATTGCAATTAGTGAATTGGAAACACTCCTTATTAAAAAAAACCTCACACAGACAGACTGCCTATAGTGAGTGAGTGAGCTCTAGTTTAGTGCAGAGACAGGTTCTTTCTTGCAGGCTAACTCATGCCATTTGCTAACTCAAAAACTGATGCAACTGTCAAGTGATCTCCCACAAGAACACACATGATGAGTGTGACATTACTGCATATGAGACTGATCCAACCAGCGGTCTCCCCTAATTGAAAAGCATTGTGTGTTGACGTGGTTCAACCCAGAAATCACCTCTATTGTCTGGCTTGGAAGGGGGAGGGGCTGTTAGGGACAGGAAGGCCCTTGTGCTGCACTGTTCAGCCTCCTCTCCAAAAGACAATCAATTCAGGAGATTGCTTTCTATTGGATCAATGCTGGCTAAGGAACAGGGAAAACTGAATGTGGCATGAATGCAAATCTTTCCCTCCAGTTTCAATGCATGTACAAAGGACCAAATAGAGAAATCTCATTCAAGGTTGCTTAAAAATAAAGACTTTTAAAAACATTTTTAAAAACACTTACCTGTATATGTGATAACAATGAAAGTTTGAGGACATATCTGACAGATCTAGATTATATCACATTAGATAAAACTGTATTTACCCCAAGGGAAATTACTGTGCCAAGGCATGGCTCTCACAGTGCTAGATTAAATCAACCAAACAGATCTTGAAATACCAAAAATAAAAAAGAGGACAAGTACAAAGACAAAAAAGATGAAAAGGTGACTAATTTCAGGTAAGGTGCCATTTTGCATAGGATGTTCACCATGACATGGAATTCATTCTTAACGTCTACATTACTTAGCTTTAAGTATTATTATAATAGACTAACACAGCCTTTATAAGAGGAAAAAAGTCAAATAAAAGAGGCATTCCCTGCCTGCAGAACCATAACAAAATGACTCTGATAGAAAAGGACACAGCTGAAAGTCCGACAGGGAGGACAGTAGGTTTGTGAGTCACAAACTCATTAGAAATCTCATGCCCTCGATGCCAACGGGTCACAACATGGTGAGGGCAAGCCCAGGAAGCCGCCTTTCTGCGTCCATCTGCTTCGAGCATATGGTCTCTCAGTGCTTCTTTGACGGTCCATTCGAAACGGGAGCGCAAGCCTTCGCGTTCGTTCTCTGGGAGCTGGGCTCCCCGGAGTACGCCAAAGCACCGGTACCTGTCGGCAACGCCGTTGACACACTCCGGAATGTAACCACTGCATTTAATTATATCTCCTAGACACAATTACTTTACTGCTTCAAGAGATATTGTGCCGGCTGCTTTAAGCGGCTTACAAATTAATAGTGAAGTGGTTGACCTTGAAGCTGGTTCCGTTTTTGTAGATTAGACACTTCTGCCCAGATACGTCGACTGTTTAATCACATTGACTTGTCATGCTCTGCTTGGTCCTCAGTGATAGATAAATTAATCGACAGATAGATTAATCAGTAGTTTTAAAATATTTCTTCCGACCCAAAATCAATTCCGGTAATGGATAAGGTACAGCTCTGAGATGTGTGACAACTTTCACAGAGCTAGGCTTTAGCATGTGACTACCTAAGAACCTACAAGATCATTATGTGACACTTCCATTTAATTCAACCGTTTTATAAATACTTTACAGGCAAAAAAATGGTCCTAGGATTAAATGTATATAAAAGTAAAGGCTGTATTGTGTAAAACAGCAGTTTAATTGTATCCTTCTGAATCTCGTTCTGTTACGTTCTTGGGAAATACTGTACATCTGCTACTTCAATTATTACAATTATTAAATGATTAAATGTACTATTAAGGAAAATACAGTAAAAATGAGATAATATCAGCATTGCGTATTATATATCCTTAAACCAGACATACCTTCCCCACCAAGAATGTTTATTGTATTTAAGCAGGTTGGCTCTCATGTTTACCTACAACCGCTGAGCATTCGTCATGGAAACGCTGCTTCCCGCAACCCACAACAAACGAAATGGTGAGAATGGATGGGTGACATTTTAAAATGCTGTTTAAATTAGACAGACGTACAGGTTTTTAAATGTTTAACAACACAAGAAAACGGAGAAACTGAAGCCATAGTAGTCAAGCCATCCAAAGAATTCTGCTGAAAACTGAAAAATGAATTCTAATGGAATTAGTCTAGTGATGTATATTTCTGGGAATGTGGTAAAAATATACCCCAAGTACATTAATAAGTAAAATATATTAATATATTCAGGAGTGACAATTGGGGCAGGGGTACCCTGGCCAATTCAGAGGATCCAGGACTTGATAGGGGCCCTTGAAAATGTAAAATGATACATAAAAGTGGGCAGGGAGTGGGGAGCAGAAATCCTAGGTACACCCCTCAATATACTCATTCCAAAAGCAGTGCATTAGGCGAAATGCTAAGTCTTGTTTATTCCAACTGTTATACTTGCTGGGGTTCATGTCTTCATAGCCCAGCAGGTTAAAGAATTATGCTTGTGCACAGAAGGTTGTGGGTTTGAAGTCAGTAGCAAGTACAGTAATCATGTTACCATCGGACTGCATAACCTTTAACCCCAGCCGCTCCGGGCATGCTGCATGACGGCTCACTCTGTGCCCCGACCCAAAAACAGAGTCCCATGTGGGGAGTGAGACGGGACACACGGCCATTTCATAGTACTGTGTACAAATGTAAATACCCAATTTCATACTTCATTTAGTTGTTACTGCCCTTATGCCATGAAACTAAACCTCTAAATAAACTACTTGTATTTCCGTGAGATTAAGACCTGAATGCAGCAGCAGATGCCTTTCATACCTGACGGTGTGTGTTTGCGCTCTTGTCCTTGTTTGCGTTTGCCCTCGGTGCAACTTAGCCCACAAAACTTGATATAGTGGTGATGTCTTTGGTAAGTAAGCCATACAGCGGCTGTCTGTGTAAGGTAATACAAAGGAACAAAGACGGGCTCTAGTGGCAGCAGACAGTGGGGAGGGACGTACCAAGGGATGGGAGAGGTGGAATAAAATCAGGAGATGTATAGGGACGCCTGGCTGGCACAGTAAAACACAACTTAAGAGAATTTCCGCCAATTTACAAATACTTTTTATTTTATCGATACACAGGACATGAAAACGCAAAACACCTAGACCTGGCAGGAAACATATGTGCTTTTTTCTGGAACAGGGAAATCCCATGCCTGTTAACAGAATGACTGAGCAGCCTATTTTATATTGTCTGGGACTCCAGTAGTTCACTTTTACTGTTTACAGATGATGTCATCCCTTTAAACCTGATAAATCCTCCCTCACACAGCAAGGTGCTTCACCCGTCCAAACGCTCCCTCCCCTCCACCACCAACTGTCTCTTGCTGGCAGCAGCAGGACGCATATATTCTAGGTCTACAAAATTATCTACAATTATTATCTGCAAGGACTTAATAATGCAGGATAATGCTCATTGTGGAGGTCTACAAACTGCTTTATATTAATTCATTATTATTTCCATTGCATGTTAAAATGTTCATTCATTATGACTTTATGTAATATATTGATGGTAAAATGATTAAATTGAATTTACATTTATTATTGCAACTGCGGGTTGCAGTCACTTCTAGGTATTATGAATCTCTTGCAGAAACAGAACACTCTGCTCTTACTATAAGGCAATTTATATATTAGGGAAATAGCAAAATAACATCTGTGAGACGAGTCCTTGGCAACCACTCGCAGCTCGGCCTTTTTAACAAATTCCCAGAGCTTTTAAGAGATTATGGGTGGCTCTACTTAGATAATTCAGGATTAATTAACTGACAGCCTTAGCAAAAGTCAGCAAAAGTGACTAGACAAAAAAATAGCTGAACCATTCATATGCAAACACTTCGCAATGACTTACTGGAACAGAACAAACCAAAAGGACTGTGCAAGAGTCACAATATTAATTCACGTCAATGACAGAAAAGAAGGAAAAACAACAAACATGCATTTTTAAATTTTTTTCTAGAATAGATTCAACAATAAATCACTTGTGAATAGTGCATTTTGTTTGTTTGATCATTTTGTTGTCGTTGTTAATGCCATAAAACTGGTGATATTGTAGTTATTAACCAGCAGCTGCCTGCAGCAGCATTGGCAGCAGATATGATGCTAACATGGATGAGAGCAGTCAATGGAGAAGAGAAGCAGGTTCTCTAACCACTCCCAATAAGTAGGTTAGCCTGGAGCACTGCTTGCGGACAGATGGGTCTGCTGTAAGATTCACTTCATATTTTGATTAATGTTATGCATAGTCTGTGCCAAATTTTTAAATTAATTTACATATTTATTCTGGTCATTCAACAGTACTTTAAAGTGGTCATGTAGAGTTTATATAGCAAGGTGTTTTAACAATATGTCATCAGATTCAAAAGTGGATAAAAAATTCAGGTAACATAACCAGCCTAATCCCTCTTAACTTTTTAAAAATCGGTTTTAGGAAGGTTTTGTATGAAAACAAATGATAGAAGGTAATGTTTATTATGTGCATGAGTGAAGGTCTTTATGGACGGTTTTCCTCTTGCATGTCTATAGTAATCATGGCATTTTTGTTCATTTTATTCTGACCTAATACATACCCATCACAGAAAGTCCTGGGACGCTTGCTTGATTTAGTAAAAATATTGCAACTGTATTAGTTTTTATATCAAATTCATAACTTTATTCAAAAAAACAAGCAGTTTAAGTAAAACATCCATTTCACACTTCAAATTGAAACCCAAATTATAGTTATAGTGCATTATAGATGAGAGCTTCATAAGGCAGTCATAATGCATAATAAACATGGCTACAGTGTGTTATGCCTTCTTATAAATGTTTATAGCCATGTTTAAAATGCTTTATGAATGGATTATAATGCATTATGAAAGTGTTTATAAATTACTAAAACATAGCCTCATGTAAAGTGTTACCATTTTGGTAAATAAAAATTTAGTTATTAAACTTTTTGACGGCCACATTCAGCTTTGGAATTCAGGTTTAGAATGACACAAGTCGATTCTGACAGGCACACTGGTCACAGGCTAAATCAAAATCACTTCACTCTACCAGAGCTGTGGGATTGATGCCCTTCCCTCTGTGCATGTAAAGCTTCCATGTTTTTCCATCATTTATATGGGATTCCTCTAAATTAGACAGCAGAATATAAATTAACTGGTTACTCTAAATTGTATTTCAATTGTAAAATTGAAATAGTGAGTGTGACTGGTATCCAGTACTTTGCCCTTTGGTTCCAGGGCATCCAGACTGACCCTGTGATAATTAACCATGGATAGCAGGTGAATGTTTTAATAGAAATATATTTTCATGTCTCCCCTCCAGTCATATATTATGCAAACTTTTTATATATTCATTTTGCTATGTGACCTTCTATGAAATTTCTAAAATGTACATAAAACTGGTTGTACCACATAACGCATGACATGTGAGTCACATGGTCACAGGGATATCATCATCGTCATCAGTCGTCACTCATCATCTTCATCATTATCACCATCATCTTCAGAGTCGTCAGTCATCTTTTTTAATGTTACCCCCATGTTATATGCCAGCTACACAGTACCATGATTCAAACTTGTGCTTCACCTTATTATTTGACTGTACCCGTCCAAATAGCTTTTTACATGCAACGCCTCTCCAACATCAATAAATAATATAAACTATTCAAGTTAATCGATTTATATTGATGAATTACTGCAGCATTGATGAGGACATGCCTTGCCATCCATGGTATTCCCTTTGTAGCACATTATGCTATCCGGGAACTCTGTACTCGCCATAACCATGTACTGGATCAGCAAGCACAGAAGAAGGTTGGCTGGCCAGTATAGATATTGAAGCCCAGCAGGGAAAATCATTGCATTGACTTTTCTACCGTTTGATTTTGTAACCTAATTGACCTGTAGTGCTTGTATCTATATAATGATGTCTATAGTTTTTATGTCTATAATTCACACATACATTCACACATTCACACAAGGTATAATGAAAACACTATAAATAAGTGAATATTGCTATTTGCTAGAAGCATATAGAGTACACCACCTAATTTTGCAGAAATACCATAATTATATATTTCTACAGTAAGTTTGAAAGTGATTTTCCAAACCAAAATGTTACATGAAGATAAAGAGAAATCATCAACTTCATCATCATCATCAGTGTCGTCAGTCATCATTGTCATCAACTTCATCATCGTCATCAGTGTCATCAGTCATCATCGTCATCATCATCATCGTCATCATCATCATCATCGTCATCATCATCGTCATCATCATCATCAGAGTCCTTAGTCATCATTGTCATCATTAGCATCGTCATCATCATCGGCATCAGTGTCATCAGTCATCATCAGCATCATTATCATCATCTTCATCAGAGTCGTCAGTCATCGTCATCATCATCATCGTCATCATTATCATCATCAGAGTCGTCAGTCATCATCATTTTCATCATCATCATCATCGTCTGCATCATTGTTGTCAGTCATCATCATCATCGTCGTCATCACTGTCATTATTGCCATCATCATCATAGGGGGCTCTTTATAAGAAGACTTCATTTTCATTTGGTATTAAAATGCATCCTAAAACATATCAAAATGTAATGTATTAGTGTTTAATATAATGCAGCTTTTTGAGTTTAGTTTACGCATTAACTAAGTCCTTGTGGAATTTTACATTTTATTTAATGGGTTTTTGGGAAGAACTGCTGTCTAATTTCCAAGGAAAATTTAAAATATAAAAGGAAATTTAAAAGATCAAATACATACTTTGCCAAACTTGTATATTTTCCATTTATTAATCTGATTATGTAAAAATAAAATATTAAAAAAAAGGAAATGAAGTCCATGCCATAGTCGTATGTATGACAGTAATAACTGGACTGGAGATGAAGAGTCATTTTATGCATTTTCTTTATCAAAATATGCATATCCAACAAATTCTAAGATAGCATTAAGTATTTACATGTTATCCAATCAGAAAAAGCACATGCAACATAACTATTTGGACGCACTAAGTCAAAATTCCCGCCCATATAATAACTTTCTTTGCTAACTGTGCTAAAGCAGGGAGGGTGTCTTCCACGATCTTCAAATCGTAACACAGCGTTTTATGAAAATAAAACAGGAATGCTTGTCATGGGTTTCACAGTAGTTTCTGAGGCGGGAATTATAGACTAAAATCAGGGAATTTAATACCTGCACTTCTCATTGCATCCACTTCATATTTCCAGCTTTTTAAGAGTGAATAAAAATAACTGGAAAAAATCTATAGCTAATTGATTTGATTATGGAATTAAGAGCTACAGGAGAAACAGGAAGCAGCCAAACCATTAAGGTGAAAAGTGAATATTACTTGGAGGAAGAGGCAGTAATATGTGTGATTCATACATAATGTAGCCATGTAAGGCCCTTTCCGACAAAATGCCTGCTGGTAGCTGGAGAAATTTGCTGTTCTGATTCCTTGAAGAGAAAGACTCCAAGAGTTATTATAACTGCCATGTGAATACGAGCCTCATCCCCTAAACGGCATGATGAGCGAGTGCAAGAGAGGAATGACATATAAAGCTGTTCTGTGGGTTTTGCATTACCCCGATTCCCTCCCTCTCTGTCATTGGCCCTTGTCATCCTAGAAGGAGACGCACTCTCATTTCTCGACCTCGATGGCCAGAAGCTGGGCACCGATATGCAATATTTAACGGCAAAGCAGAAAATGCACAAAAGCCATTGATGAAAAAGAACACACAGCGAGGCTGTCACTCTTCTGTCGCTAATGCTAGCCACAGAATTAGGCTATTTAAATGGAAAAGACTCGCAGCGCCCAGTGACAGATTTTTTTTCTGGCATTTTTTTTCCAGTTTCGACTGAGCAGCTGGAGCACGAGTGCCGTTGTAGCTCTGAGCGGGAACCTGCACTTTTTTGCGTTCCTCCAGGCAACAGACATGTGGGCGCACGGTCCAGGCAGAACCTAAAAGCTGCAGAGCAGCGGCTTAAAGTGACGAATTCTCCGAAGGCTGGAAGTAGCCCAGCCGCCAGCTTCCCAACACGAGTACGTTTGGTTTAAAATGGTTCACATCCGTGATGTCTGTGGGCTTTTAAGCTGAATCTTGTCTGTGAGTCCCGAAAAATGCGTGTTCAGTATGACATTCACCTGCAAGTCCCATTCCATTGCAGCCACCTGGACCTGACACCCTATTCTGCATCATTTATAATCATGACAGGCATCTGGGCAGCAGGCAGAGCTCTATATTACATTCTCTTCCCCCAGCGCCCTGTCCTCTAGCAGCCATGTTGTATCATATGAAACTCAACACTACAAAGCAACCATTGGATTAGGTTATTGTTTCAAGGTGTCCGCTGGACAATCCAAGGGGAATCGACTCCATTGTTAAGCGAACGGGATCCAGTATTCAAGACACTGTGGGGCGCAAGTTACACGCATCACAAACCATAATGCAGGCTGCGCTTGATGAGCAGTGACAACAGCCCAGGAATGGTCCAAGAAAGGCAAGCTGGCGAATTAGAAGAATCTGACCCTTCGTTTACCTTTGGCAATGCTAAGTGCTGTTAGCCTGGCCAAGACAGAGAAGCAAAGTGCAGAGGCAGCAGGTACAGACACTGACACACCTATTAGCTGGACGGCAATCAAAACACACACAGGCACACAAACGGAAAAAAAATATAACGGTAAACCTGACCCAGCAACCGAATAAAAGAGCACTGCACCTGAACACGTTAGCAATTAACATTTAACCCTGCTGCAACAGGAATGGATGATCACCTTCACCACAGAGAACATTACCTTTCATACCATTACAGGACACTCACAACCAGACTTGTGGTTTCAATTGACTAACCACACCGGCTGAAAGCGGTTTTAGATTTGTAGCTACAATTATAGGATGCGTGCGAATATGCGAATACACAAGACCTTTTCTACACAGGTAATTGAACCACCACAGGTAGATGCTATTTGACGGTAACTGAATGTGCATCATCCATCCATCCATCCATC
>JAODKF010000042.1:8164175-8175866 GCA_026779585.1 Mormyrus proboscirostris | reverse complement strand
CCCAAAAAAAACTTACAATGTGATAAACTCTATAAGAACATGTCTTGTATTGTTGTAGCCTATCATGACCATAATTCATCTCCACTTAAAGTATCATTCGGATTTGTAAAAGTTATTTGTCATAAGCTGCCCAAAATAATGCCTTTTGTACTTTCATACTCATATGTACTTTCATACTCATATATACTTTCATACTCATATGTACTTTCATACTCATATGGACTTTCATACTCTGCTTGCGTTCATATGAGTTTCCTCTATGTACATTCAATGTTTTCATTCAGTCCAAGGATGTAGTTTAGCTACTAAGTCACAGACTGAAGCTCATGCTCTTTGGAAAAACTGTTAGCTTGTGTTTCATGGGTTAGAATCCAGGCTCACTGTAACCCTGTACGGGATAAGGTACTGAAAACAGATTTTAAAGTATTTACGATCACTTCTTGCTGATATGCTCTCCAGCTGTGCACCCACACTGTGTACCCACAAACGAGGAGATGTGGGTTTGACGTAATGAAGTTACTCTTCTCTGTTATACTTGGCTGCTCTGTCACTGATAAGCTGTTTCTTTTCCATAACATAAAAGCGTAAAATATCCCTCCCAGCCACCCCCTCCCCCAATATATTTCCTTCAATCTGTGACAGAATCTCATTTCCATTCATGGACTGTGATGCTCACACATGCCCTACGCCCTCTGGCATTCTATAGCAGTGTTTCCCAATCCGGTCCTTAAGGACCCACAGACAGTGCACGTTTTTATTCCCTCCCACCTCACGATGGGAGCAAAAATGTGGGCTGTCTGGCAAGGATCTCAGAGGGAGCAAAAACATGGACCGTCAGTGGGTCCCCGAGGACCAGATTGGGAAACACTGCTCTACAGTACTGGAACTATTGTAGAACATATGTGACTTTCTGGGCGCATTAGATGAAGTAAGGTGTTAAAAATGAACAAAAGCATTTTAATTCTCTGTGACACTCATACACCTGCCTTTTTGCTGTGGACGTTCTACGGTACATTTTAATGACCTTCATTCACATGCTTGTCACCTCTTTTGTCTTTATCTGTACATACAGGAAGAGCAACTCAAATCCTTTCACATGCAAGTAATGGCTTCTTTACTGCAGACAGCCAGTGCAGAATCAAGACTGAAGCACAGAATACAAATTCTACTTCAGTTAGTTATTACACAAATAAAATTTAGACAGAAGAGGAAGACCATACACCTCCAGTGGTCGTTGTATTTGTATTACTGATCTAGAGAAATATTACTTTGCCACACTGGTGGCTCCTGATTGGCGACCTGTTTTATATTTTTCTTATGAATTTGTAATAAGGACAAAATGGAACAAAAAATGTGAACGTTAATGCACAAAATATTTTTATTCTTATGCAGATGCTTCCTGGATTATGATGGGGTCACGTTCCTATAAACTTATCGTGAGATGATATCATAAGGCAAATGTCACGCCCACAGGGGCGGGACAGCACAGCGGATAACAAGCACAGCGGATAACAATCATCCTCTTTAACCGTCTCCTACTTAAAGCACAAACGCGCCAACAGCATTGTGAAGTATTGTTGCCATGAACCGAACCTTTACTGAGCATTTATCTGTCCGGTGTCTCCTGTCCTTTCCCTGCCGCCTCGCCTGTCCTGCCTTCTACCTCAGCCCCACCTGCCCGCTCCATCCCATCATCTCCTCGTCCCGTCCCTCTCTGTAGGACTGATCTCCCCGGCTTTGGGGCCTTCAGCGCTCGACCCGACCGTTCTCCCGGATTTCCCCTTCGGCTTTGAGCCTTCTGCGCTCGACCCGACCGTTCTCCCGGATTTCCCCTTCGGCTTTGGTTGTCATCGGCTGTGTCAGTCTCATTAAATCAGTCTCCTGCATTTCGGGGTCTGCCTCCTTCCTGGATCAGTGTTCTAACAGCAAAAATGCGTTTTAATACAATACACCTAACCTAGCAGACATCATAGCCTAGTCTAGCTTAAACATGTTTAGAACATTTAGCCTACAGTTGGGCAACATTTTTAACACAAAACCTATTTTATGATAAAATGTTGAATGTCTCATGTAATTTATTGAATAATCATACTCCTCGCAAAGTTGAATGATCGTAACATGGACCATCGTAACCCGGGGAACGTCTGTATTAAAATTAAAAGACCAACTTTCGTTTTGTTAGCCACTCGTGCTTTGTAGCAGTCCCGTATTAGTCTCAACCTTGTGGCCTCTCTAGCCATGTTTCCAGGGTAACCATCAGCATGGTTCAGCGATCAGGGAGCGACGGGGAAAAGCCGTGACTAACATGCACCAGAATGAAACTTCGAGAAAATGTGCTGCCTCATTCTTTCCTATTTATTGTTTGCACTTTTTCTGACCTTCGCTGTGGCTTCACTTTTTCTAACTGTCCTATATTCTTTGTTTATATACATGTCACATGACCCAGAGTCTGGCTTGGGCAACAACCCGAATAGTGCCAGAATATAAATTAGCTTAACCCTATGAGGTTAACCTCTAAGAAGCTCACACATTAGCTAAGCTGGGGTGAATTTTACACCCCAAATTAATTTGGCTGTCATGCTCAAAATTAACCCATATTTGGTGAACAATATAATTTGTACCATGTTCAACACAAAATTGCTTATTTCAGGTTAGTTTTTCTTCAACATATAGTAAAATGCTGATGTCCTCTCAGCCGTAATTACTGCCTATATTATCCGCCATTGACACGTCGCTGTTGTCATCATTACTGTCATCATTTTCAATCCAAGTGATCTGATATTAATTTAGCAACAATTGCAGCAGATAACCTTTGAGATATTTTAGACACTGATTATCGACAACAATGTATGTAACTGTATGCAATGGTTGCCGATGGTATGATGTCAGTCACATGGCCGTGCATCAAGGAATAAGCAGAAGACAAACATGAAAGTACTCCAAAATTATCCAGGAACAGATGCAACAAAACACATAACATAGATCACAGATTTATGTAAAAAGTCCACAGATTAAGGTTACTGTACTGAAACTATGGTCAGGATTAGAACGTTTATGGCTTTTTCAGACATCATTTTTATGATAGGTCAGGCCCCCAGTACAACGAGAAACCACAGCTTAGCTCGAGTTAATAGCAAAATTCATATTTTCCAATCAACTGTTCTGTTACCGTAATAGTATGCGATGGTTACTGTCAGTATGATGTCAGTCACGTGACTGTGCATCAAAAAATAAGCAAATATGAAACTATGCTACTGTAACATCATCTAGGAACAGATACACCAAAGCACATAGCAAACATCACAAGCTGTAAAACACTGCAGTACAAATGCTGGCAGTGGGGTGAGAAATTCAGCCCAGGTTTAGCCTCTAAAGGTTAAGTGAAGGAGTGACAGCCAGCTTTGCTGTACTCTGATTGGTTACTGCTCAGGCTTCCTGTTAGCGTAACTGCAGGAGCTTATTAGCCTGTCAGCATCCTCAGAGCTGTTGTCTTATATAACCTGGACGCTTTTACCTGCTACTGAGCAGACAGTGACAGTAGCCAATGCAAATTTACTGTAAAACTACATAAACCAGCAGTCTGAAGTCTCTCTCAGCAGGCAGGAGAGACATAATGAACCCCAGACCAGCAGTCCATTGCCCTCCATCGTAAAAGAAAATTACACTGACCCATTAACCATATCTCCGGGTAATGGGTGGAAACTAGATATGTACAGCTACCAGGGGATCATACAACCCCTGCACAAAACTGGGACCACATTGCTCCACAGCCCTTACTGTTTTCACAAGGACACACACCAAAGACAATAACAGGACTTTTAAAGGGTTACATATAGGTCCTACAGTAAATATGTTTGGAGTGGTACGTGTACAGACTTCATATTAATCGCAGCTTTGAATACTTGCTTGTCTGTGTATATTCCAGCACTATGCCTGTACGGCTGTGTAGCTCTACTTGGCTTATACCGTTATGTCATTTACACTTTCTAAACTTTTTTGAAACTCTCTCCTTGTCAGTGGTGTGTCCTGTTTCCTGGGGTAGGCGCCAGACTCCAGTGTGACGCCGCACTGGAAGAGCAGCAATGGAAGACAGATAGATTGGTGAATCAGGATGATTGGCAAACAGAACTGCTGTATTAACTGGCATAAACAATCATTTTGTCACTAAAACTGTCATACTCCACCCCTAGGAGTGTTTGTCAATAGACAGCTAACAGAATATCTTTGCCTGTCTGTCAGATGCTAAATTATTTTTCAATTAGCAGTTGATTCATGTCAGGAAATCTGAGCAGTGGAATTACAGTCCAAATAAGAGCTTCTCTGAATCCCTCTGAACCTGATGTAGAGACTCCTTGACCCTGAAGAAGGATGTGATGTCCAGATGATGTCACTTTTATGTCACTATGACATTTAAAGGAGTATACTGAAAATCATTTACGGGTTACATTAGCTATCACAAACATTAGATATAAGTAATGTTCATTTGTGTCCAGTACTTCTAAAAGTTTATGTGGAAATCGTAAGTTTTGTTATTCCTGGTACAGTACATCATCTTTTACAAGCTTATATTGTAAAATTTTATTTACCGTATATATATATATATATATATATATATATATAGTGAAATAGGGGTTTAACAATTCTCCAACTCTTTGTGGTTTGGTTCAGAGCTCGATTTTTGAGCCACGATTTGGTTCATGCATTTTTTTTTGGAAGTCAATAAAATTGGTGTAATGTGTAAAATGTTGCCCTAACTTTAAATGGAATAATAATTCTGTTATTTACATGTGTTTTTATAGTGTTAATTGTGCAATGAAAAATGAGCTTTGTAACATTAGTAACGTAACTGAGAGCTTAGCAGGCTGCATCTGTGGCAGCGAGTTCGGGTTGAGGGGGGGAGGGGGGAGGGGCCAACATCGGGGTTCCGTTTTCCAGAACCATGACACCGGATACTGAATGTTTGTATCGCAGTTTCGGTCTCAGTTTTAGAACTGGCACACCATTAGAGAGAAAGTGATTGTGATTAAGAAGAAATATTTTAATAATATAAAACGTATATCTGGGCGTGACAAGTAACTTTAAAAATACACCAAATTTGAATAAAAACAAAATTAGTCCTAATTAAAATAATGATTTAGCCGATTTAGTGTCAACCCTGAAGGAAGATGGAATATGGAAATTACATCATATTATATCCACAAATTAGTACGAGGGAAGGAGATCAAATCCCAAATGGCAGAGAGGAGGCACACATGAACTGAACAGCAAAAGATACATTTTAATAAGGATTTTATATAATGAAAAGAGTTTTAAATGAAGCCTATTAAGTTTTAAACTAAGCCTATTAAGCTCATTGGCACTTAAAAACCGTTATAACACATAAAACACTGCCCTCAAAATAAATCATTTATGATTATCTGATCTTTATCTTAAATGCCTAAGGATTTTAAATACCCACCAGTCCTCCAACTGTCTATCTAGTGCAGGATTTGGGGGGGGGGGGAATGCAGTCTATCCCAGGCAAATAGGGCATGAGGTAAGACGAGACAGTGGTCTATGGCCTGGCACATGCACTCGCACGCATGCCAACTCACCTAACTGGGGGGGTTAGGAGGCAAAGGTCATACCCACTGATGTTTACAGTATATATTTTGAAATGGTGGCAGAGGTAAATAGTTCGGGTCCAGAAAGTAACAATCCACACCAAGATTTGTTTTCAACCGACCAGTTGAACTTAAAGAGTTGAAACAAAATCTTGGTCTGAATTTTTTTAATTTTTACTTTCTGGACCTGAAATGTCCGCCTCTGAATGTTGGTTGAAAGGCTGTGAAAGAGAAACATGCATAGGCTCTCGAGTGTATCGTGTTTGATGGTGATTATTCCAACCACTAATTATCATTCCATCACTGACACCTATCCCGGAAGCTAAGGGCACAAGGCGTGCAATGGAGCTGGGCCGGAGAATCGAATGCTAGTCTTTGAGGTGTGAGGCAACAGCGCTAGTCACTGCACCACCACGAGGTCAGTACGAATCAGGTAGGGGTTAGTACCAAAAAAAGATATAAAAATGATTCATCCAGTCAGATTATCACTCGGAGCCATTCCCAGGAAGCACGTGCAGTGAGACGTCTAGGTGAGAAGAGTCCATTGCAGGACATCATCACACCATCATCTGCACTGTTCAGGCACTTCAGTGTCATCACGTCATGTGAACAGCACACGTTCTTATGGCAGATAGATGAATACTACAGTTCTGCTTCTGCTGGGTTCCTAAGCGTCCCATGGTGTGGGAGTGTTTGTGAGTAAGCGTGCCCTGCGTTGGACTGGAATTCTATCCAGGGTGTCGCCTACCTCGCGCCCTGTGCTTCCTGCGATAGGTTCCAAGCTCAGGACAGAAATGACAACAAAACGAGGACATTTATTCTCCTGGTCACTGATATCACATGCATGGATCAAGGCTACAATATAGACAGAACCTTCATACTCTTAATAAACCAAAAGCTCCCAATTAAAATAACATTATTTTTCAGTGACTAGCCCTGTTATGAATGACAGATACCCTGCCAGTGATTCCCCAAAGCGATTCTTTAGGTACACGTAATGAGGATATAAGCAGGAATGCAATAAAATCAGAAATTAATCTATAGAGTGAACCATTGTGCAGTACTGCGTGAACAGCTGCTAGCTGTTCCAGTATTTGACCATTAGGGTGATTAGATCCACTTTGTATTTATTACTGTGATGTGTTTAGGCCTTTTAAAGTTTAATCAGCATGTTCATGCATGTAAACTGCAAGGCTGGTTTTTGGGCCTACCTTATTGATTTTACCTTAATTATAGTGGATTTTTTTTTCCTACCTGCAAATACTCGAGCAATATAATAGCTGATGTTTTCATTTTAATACCTCTCCATAATAAAAAGACTGTAGCCGTAAACACCATGCATCCCTTGCTTTTCATGCTAAGTTTGTTAGTCATAGACCTGAAATATGTTCTCTGCAATAAATTACAGGGTTAGCCAAACTCAGAAAATCACATTTTCACAATAATAAAAACAAAATCTTAAAAAATTCTCCAAATAATCACAGATTACAATAACTAATCTTGTTCATATCTATAATCATATTTATTTATCCTTACACTGATCAGTTATAACATTAAATCCACTGACAGAAGACCACTGACAGAATACCATTGATCATCTTGTTACAATGACACCTGTGAAGGATCAGAAGAAGTGAATACCATTGATCATCTTGTTACAATGACACCTGTGAAGGATACTATTATATATTATCCACAGTCAGTTCTTGAAGTGGATATGTTTCTTTATTCAGGAATGGTTTGATGAACATGAATGAAAAGAATTCAGGGTGTTGATTTGGCCTCCAAATTCCTCAGATCTCAATCCAATTGAACATTTGTGGGATGTGCTGGACAATCAGATCCGATCCATGGAGGCCCCACCTCGCAACTTACAGGACTTAACGGATCTGCTGTTAACGTCTTAGTGCCAGATACCACAGGACACCTTCAGAGGTCTTGTGGAGTCTGTGCCTCGATGGGTCAGAGCTGTTATGGTGGCATGAGGCGGACCGACACAGTATTAGGTAGATGGCCTTAATGTTGTGACTGATCTGTGTATTTTGTATTAAAAGTGATATCGAGAAGCATAAAATGCTTCTTGCGTAACAAATTTCAATGGATCATCTACTCTATGCAATATCCTGCAGCATGTTTGGATGTAATATTCTGTGTGCAGCCATTTTTTACAAAAGAGAAAAGTTTAATGAGTTTTTCCAAAAGCTAATTTTGCCATTACTGGTTTATAATATAGTCAGTTATACAGTGTGTATTTTCTAGCTTAAAGAAGTTCACTTTTGTCCCAGTTATGCTATTTGAAAATGTAGCAGCCGTCACTGCAACAGTGAACGGTCAGCAGTTTTTTTAGAGAGTGCAAGATTTGCAGTGTTGGTTGAATTTTGATAGTTATTCATCATACGATATAAAATCTAGGGCATTAAAAGATATTTTTAAATGATGTTTAATAAAGTTACCTTGCAAAAATATTCACCACACCATTTATCAAGTTATTGGTATGACAGGGAAACTAGCTGAATGCTAACATAACCTTACTGAAGGTATATTAGAAGACAGTGGATAGTGCAGAGCATGAGACAAGAGGACACCCTGCACAACACAATGGCCCAGCATAGGGTATATAAGGTATATATTCACATATAATTACTAATGCATGGAGCCCAACTCACCTAAAATGTAAATCTTAGTGGGAATCAAACCCCTCAATCGCGGAAGGTGTGAGGCTGTTGCGTGAACCACTATGTCACCATGCCACCCTGCGGATAAATAATTTAGAGACATCTAAGGACTCTTTTAAGTGAATAATATATTAGATGAAGCTCATTGTCACCACATTCTGGTTTGCTGTTATTCTTGATATAAATGAAGTATAAAAGAAAAGGGAAGCGTCATTAGCAAACTGACCATTTCATGCATCATATCGTTACACTGTTATACTGGTAACAATGACAGTCTCATACACTTACGTGTAACACTGAGATCAATGCAGCCAGTAGGTTTAATGGAATCAGGTTATTATTATTATCCAAGAAAACAAACAGACTTCAAACTCAGAATGATAATGGACACTGGAACATGTTATGAATAACAGAGGGGTGTCTAAAAAAAATGGGAATGAACCATCTTCAGCTTAAAGGTGGCATATTCTTCCGTTTTCAGAGACATATAATGTCCTATGTTTTTAAAAGCATGCTGGTGTACACTCTCAGAAAAGAGGTGAAAAAAGTTGTACCTTTGCTTGTCCCTGGGACTGTTCCCTTGTAATTGTACATTTAAGGTACCGAAATGGACTCTGAAGAACATCCCAAAGGTACAAACAGCATTAATGTGGTATTAGTGGTACAGAAACGTTCCTCAGGGTCTTTCTGTACCTAAAAAGGTGTGATTACCTACAGCTGAGGGTACAATTGTGACAAGCAAAGGTACATATCTTTCTCCTTTTTTCGGAGAGTGTATAGGTAGTGAAACATATATGGGCAATGAAAGAGGCACAGCTTATAATTAAGGAGGAGACTAAAAATGGAAGCAAATAGATGAACTGCCAGTTAAGAGCCCTAGAAGAACAGAATGAGTCATTACATCACCATTCTCCATCAATCAACCATATAAATGACTTGTTATTTTAGAGGAGGCAGCCACAGATGTTTGAACTGTTAAAACATCTGTTTAATAATAAACGCTAAATCAGAAGGGTAGGGGAAGACCCAGTGATTAACCCCCTGCATTTTGATAGCTTCTCTTATGATGGATAGTGCAGATATTGTAAACCTTAGACAGAGATGGATAGTTCAAGTCCAGAGAGTAAAAATCCAGACCAAGATTTTGTTTCAACCAACCAGTTGAGCATAAAGAGTCATAGTCATATGGATGATTGATTTTTACTCTCAACCAAACGATTCACCTCTGGCCTTAGAGATATTGGAATTGTATATTTTGTATTGTAGATTTGTCATAAGTGAAATGTGTCTGTGAAGATATGGATCATGATAATGCTCTTTACGCTGCATGTTATTCATGTGATTGTGCATTTGTCAATAAAATGACATTATCGTTTTCATAGCCAAGGTCATTTAAAGTCCGTTTTGACCTCCCGACACACTTTTACATTTTCCCTGAGAGCGATGTCCATGTCTAATAGGCGCCCAGGGCATTATGTGCCATTGATCAGTGCTTTCAAGAATGATGGTGCAAAAAGCTAAGTAATCACTGGGACACGCTGCTTCGCTGGGAAAAAAAGTTCTCCAAACTGCCAAGGGACCTTATTTGCTGGAAAGGAAGGTGCTGAAATGGTAGCAAAGAAGACGCTGAGATGGCAGAGAGGGGAATATAATGTGGCAATTGGCTGAAACTGTCTGGATCGCTGCCCGTCTGGTGAGCTGCAGGTGTCACCAAAGGAGGTCTTCCACTCAGCAGATAAGAAGTCAGATAAGACAAATATTTAAATCTGTCATAATGATGTGTTTTGCAGTATATGGAAAAGTTTAAGATTTACCCCAAAATTATAAATATCTACATTTAAAAAACAAGAGCAAGTAGGACTGTGTGTAGTTTTTACACATAAATGTTGGCCAGCTTCTAATCTAAAATTTTTTGTATGATCATATTATTCTTAACTGTAGAGTGCTCCAATGGTTTACAGAAAAATCACATTATTGACACAGCAAATTCACAATGTAGCAATACATTGCAACTCCAATTATGAAAACAAAAAGAATCAATAAATAAATAAAGCTTCGACATCTGTTCATTGGCAGAGTTGGGTGATTCAGGTCCAGAGAGTAAAAGTCCAGACCGGGATTTAGTATCAACCAACCAGTTAAGTACTTTGTGACTGTGACTCTTTATGCTCAACTGGTTGGTTGAAAGAAAATCTTGGTCTGGACTTGAATTACACAAGTCTGTTCATTAGTATCCAATCATTTTAGGAAAGACTTATAGGAAACTCTTAGGGAAGATTACTTCTAGGAGAGGAGATCTTTTAACTAATAAGAATGATTAGTATGTGAAAGAGAATTGCGAGTAATTGAACTGAATGTGGTGCGACTTTCAGCTTTCCAGGTCGTGTTCTTAAATCTTTCTATGCTTTTTTTCACCCATTCAATAGCCGTCTCTCTATTTCTCATCTCCTGTTTCCATAATCAGCATTTTGGCTGAACTGAGCCCGACCAGAGAGAGACGCCTACAAATATTGTGGCTCGACAAGACAAAATGCGACACTAGGTGACTCAGCTGCATGTTAAAGGCAGCCGTAAATTTGCCTGAAAGATTTTTTCCTCTCCTCTATTGCCTTTGAACATTGACTTTTAAACTATATATAATTAAGACTTCAATTATCTGCAATCCTTATACTTTTAAATCTATTTGTAATAGTTTATATGGTTATAACTGATGATAGGTGTTATGAAGGAACTGTTAGGAGGGGTGTTATATGAAATATATTGAACTGAACACCCAAATGGGGTGTGACAATTTCAAATATGAAAAAAAATATACAGACAGGATGTTGTCTATGATGGGAGGTCAATGTAGCTTAAAATTATATATCTGATCAATGGTACAAAAACAGAAATCATACTAACTGCCATGTTCCGGCTCATTTCCCTTAACCAATATGCAACCTGCTCCCAGTAGAATGTACTGCCTCAGAACAGTGTTATAATAAACTTTAACATAAGAAGGCCAGTGAACTTCAGTATCTTACATCTAAATAACATGTTTACAGAGCTTGGGACAATACAGTTTGCTCCACGTAACTGTGAGCTGCACTAAGACAACAGGATAGGTGTTCTTCTAAGAAACTTCTAAGATGTTTTACAAGGAAAGACTAAGCAGTGAAAGATTATGTTTCAGTTCGTCTTTCAGGTTTCCAGGAAGTGGAAAACGTAGACAGCTAGGGCCATTTAGAGAGAGGATACCCTTGGGATCGTTTCTATGTGAGGAAAGCTTTTGTGCGCGAAAAATTGGGATTAATACATTGTTAAACTCATTATTTTCCTTAACTGAAGTTGCCCTTCAAATACAGTTGTGTTCAAAATAATAGCAGTCCAACATCACTAACCTGATCAATCACTGTTTTTGGTAGAAATTATAC
>JAODKF010000042.1:8152430-8164075 GCA_026779585.1 Mormyrus proboscirostris | reverse complement strand
AAAAACTATTATAAGGATTTTCTGCTTTATTCACTTTTTTAGACACACTGCTATTATTTTGAACACAACTGTATGTCATAAGGTGAAGCATGATCATAAAGTAAACCAGTCAAAACAAAATACTGTGATACAGAGGATAGAAAAAAAGATAAAAATACAGTAGACAGGTGTGTAGACCAGAGATATTCAGGCAACATTTCATGGCAGCAAAACAGATCAAGAAAGGGGTTAATCAGATTGATAATGGAAGAGATACAATGTAACAAAACAATGAGTTACAGTGTCACTTTGTGTTGAGCACAGCTTTAATTCCACTTTATCCTGTTATTGAACCTAACTGAATGGTAGCTTGGAGTGCAGAATTCCGCATAATATGCTGCCAGACAGGATAGCGACGATAACTATGAAAGCAGGAAAGTATCTACTCAGAGTAGCAACTGCAGTCTGTCATGCACCTGACAGTCACCATTATTTAAATCACAACAGATGTACTTCAATTCCTCTTTTGGCTACGTAATTATAACATCTCCCTAAATATTACGTTGAAAATATATATTTTTAAAAATTGTTCTTAGCAAGATGTCCTGTGTTTCTTATGTTATTTGGATAGTTAAATGAATAACGTCTGAATTTGAATTTCCCAGAAATGTAGGTATGGCTTATGTAAAGGGGTACATGGTACCTGGGGGGAGCAGGGGGTGTAACCCCCAGTACTTAATTTGGCTTCATTTGCCCCCACCCCCCCTATAAACAGACATTTGCTTGTATTATTATACTGTATCCCCCGTGCCACTGCTTACAGTATGTGCTGTATGTATGCAGGAAAACTGATGCACTGCCTAGTGCCTCTGTCTGCTGCTGGCGCGGTGCTGGTATCCCTGCAGCCACGCTGATACCCCTACAGCCTCGCTGATATCCCTGCAGCCATGCTGATAGCTCTACGGCCACACTGCACTGATATCCCTGCAGCCACGCTGATAGCCCTGCAGCCACATTGATACCCCTACAGCCTCACTGATATCCCTGCAGCCATGCTGAAAGCCCTACAGCCACACTGATATCCCTGCAGCCACGTTGATAGCCCTACAGCCACGCCGATAGCCCTACAGCCATGCTGATATCCCTGCAGCCACGTTGTTACCCCAGCAGCCACGTTGTTAGCCCTGCAGCCATGCTGATATCCCTGCAGTCACACTGATACTCCTACAGCCACGCTGATATCCCTGCAGCCATGCTAATAGCCCTACAGCCACGCAGATATCCCTGCAGCCACGTTGATAGCCCTGCAGCCACGCTGATAGCCCTACAGCCACGCTGATATCCCTGCAGCCACGCTGATATCCCTGCAGCCACACTGATAGCCCTACAGCCACGCTGATATCCCTGCAGCCACGCTAATAGCCCTACAGCCACGCTGATAGCCCTGCAGCCACGCTGATAGCCCTAAAGCCATGCTGATATCCCTGCAGCCATGCTAATAGCCCTACAGCCACGCAGATATCCCTGCAGCCACGCTGATATCCCTGCAGCCACGTTGATACCCCTGTAGCCACACTGATACCCCTGTAGCCACACTGATACCCCTGTAGCCACACTGATACACCTGCACCCACGCTGATACCCCTGCAGCCACGCTGATACCCCTGCAGCCACACTGTTACCCCTGCAGCCACACTGTTACCCCTGCAGCCATGCTATACCATGCACAGAACACAGTGTTTGTCTGGGCATGTTAGATTAGGCTTCTGCAGTGACCTGTACCACATTGATTCACATCAGTGAATTTCAATAGGGGATTCATAGCAAATTAAACCTGTATATGCTGGAGCAGGGGTTGGCATCCCTGATCCTGGAATAGCAGAATTCAGCAGGTTTTCTGTCCCACCTGATGAGTTACCATCTGCCTAAGTTCAGCTGTGGTTCATCAGACACCAGGTAGGTAGAAAATCAGGGTTCTCTACCCCTGCTCTAGACTAGTCATAGCAGGACCAACTCTCTGTAGAGTATTTTGGGATTAAATGGGATTTTTGCTGTGACACTCCTGACACCAGGATAGGCCTCCAGGATAGGCCTCCGGGATAGGCCCCCAGGATAGGCCTCCAGGATAGGCTCCTGGGATAGACCTCCGGGATAGGCCTCCAGGATAGGCCTCCAGGATAGGCCCCAGACCTCCGAGACCCTGAATAGGACAAGTGGTGACAGAAATTGGATGGATGGATGGATGGATGGATCAACATTCCTGACACCCTTCAATGAGCTACTCTGCCTTATCTCAGCTGTTCATGGAAACATATGGTTTATAAACAGGCAACAGAAGGTTCACAGCATGACATTATGCACATTAGGAGTTATTCTGTAAAGAAAAACAATCACTCTAAAACCCTGTGATACTCACGCCCAGGGGTTCATTATTAAATGCAGGATATAATGTCTTGGAAGTCTGTGCTGTTAGGTGTCATACACTCACCAGTGAGGGTTCCCACTGCCAACAGACGCCTAGATTAATGCCTTGCAAATGGATCACATCACAAATGGGAATGTTTGCTTGACCAATTTCATGTGCTTTACAATTACACCATGTGTAAACAAAAAAAATCCATTACATATTTGTCAATTAACATGTGTTAATTATAATTAAATATGGCACAGGATTATGCATATTTTAGGCATTACGAGGAACTTGAACAATGTAGACATCGATTTCTAAAAGGTAAGATTAAAACATATTAAGTCATACAAACACATAGCCTAATAGCATTCAAAATAAGACCCAATAATATTTGAAAGTCAGACGGGGAGACGAATTACGATTACACATTGTTAATGTGTCCTCTGTCCCTGGGGTTTCAGAAATCAGTGTGTGAAATCGCGATGTTTACCACTAATGTTCCATCTCAAATGTCCTACAGAAGCAGCAGGCATTTCCAGGCCAGAAATGAATCAGAATCTGACTTTTGAGTTTAATTTGATTTTTCTGCAAAAATATTTTCCATCATCAGCCGCAAACGTTACGATATTATTTGAATTACTAATACATACACGGTCAAAAAATAACGAAATGACTGAATAATGTGCATCTCTTGCATCCTGTTGCTTAGGAATAATTGTGTCTTTTTTTTTTGACTAATGACCTTTACGTTAGATATTTTTTACTACGCACCATCTGACACTTGCGAGCCGTTTTCGGCATCGCTTCCATGTGAGAGCCCAACTTTGACGTTACTGAAAATCAGGGGTTTGAGGTCTGATGATGCGAGACGCACGCTCCATGTGTGGCCGTACAATACCTTGATCTAAAAGATTACTTACGTGCGTGTCACTTGCTGTTTTTAATTATCGCTTCCTCAGTTTTGGCGTCTTTCGTAGCAGCCTGCACACCTGTCCCAGCTAGCTTTGGGTGCCCGAACAGCCACTGGGACACCTGCACTGATTCCGACAAGCATCATACTCCGTTTTTTCATTTAAATAATCTGTTCGGATATGGGGATTTCTGCTATAATGAAACAGATAAAACCATGGGTAATGCAAAATCGTGTGACAGATATAAGAGGGCTGGGGCAGAGCAATGAAAAGTTAACGGAACCATTGTGTTTAAAGAACTTTTACATTCCACACCTGAAATTTTGCCAACACTTTTCAAAAGTTCCTAAAGTTTTTTGCAATTGTGTTTACTCATATTTATGGCAGTGATGATGCTTTTGTGAAAATTGAGATGGGTGTATCTCTCTCTCTCTCTCTCTCTCTCTCTGCTTATACATTTCACATTTTATTTAGCAGACATTTTTGGGGCTGCACCCTAGCTGTAGGTAAATATACCTTTTAAGGAACAGAAATGTTCCCAGAGGAACATTCCCAAGGTATAAATGACATTAATGTACCCCTAAATAGTACAAAATGTAACACAGAACAAATTTCTTCATCTTAAAAGGTACATTTACTCTTGAGCGTACAGCCCTAGTGAGAAGCAAAGGTTGGTACTCTTTTTTCCGGCAGTGTAGAAGGAAATTGGGGGTTGTGAGCAGATTCAGCTGTATCCTTAATACTTGGACTTGGACTTATACTCTAATTCAAACTAGTTTATCATCACCTATAAAAGTAGTACTTTGAAAACAAAGAAAGTGGGCTAGCTAAACTAAATAAGCATCAACTGCGTAACTATATGGACCTTCAGGATTGTTATGTAAAAGGAAAATATATTGGATATGAACACATCTTTGCCCCCGATACCAACAGCATCTGAGTCCATCCACATTCTGGAAAAATGCATAACAGAAGAGCTACATTTTTGAATATAAAGATGAGAAAAAGAAAAAACAAAGAAAGGAGAAATCAAAGTTACATATCTAGGTAGTCTGTGATAGATAAAAAGATATGAAGAAAAAGTCTTCTAAGTTTGTTTTTATTTTGTATAATTTGTTACATAACAAACTCCTCTTCAGCTTTTCACATAACATTTTTTAGTCCTACTGTCTGCTGTAGTCATAATAAAATGCCAGTTGTGACACATATAATGCAATATATAAATATCAGCTAGTCGGCTCTTTTGTTTCTTCCTTACTCATGCTGCTCAAGTTCCTAAATAGTCATTTTGTTTAAGTCCCAACAATAACAATTTCCATCAGACCACAGAGCAGTATTGGAGGGTGAGGCGTATTAATTATTTTGGACACCATGTAGCCTTCAGATAACATGATCGAATTATGGCCAGTGATGATAATTTGTTACTGGGCATGTGGTTGAGCAAATTAGTGTTATTAGAATGTCTGTAACGTGTGATTCTGAATGTGAGAGTGGATGCTCAGCGATGGACAGCCAAAGTGTGCTTTTTTGTTTCCTGGGATGTGCTCCAGGTCCACAGTGACTCTGCACTGGTGAAGTCGTATGTAAGACGGATGGGTGTATTATTACTTTCATCACAACGTAAAGTTTGGTTAGTCACGCTGCGTATCTTCAGCGTTGTTTCGCACCTTATTTCACACTACTCTGGTACCATGAAACAGGAATATTTCTGTTCTCATCTGAGGCACCGTCGACAGTTTCCGGCAGCCAGAATCTCCCATGAAGGTGGGCGTTAGCTGTCACTTCTCCTTAAACAATTGTTCATTAGAAAATGTTGGGGTAAGAATTACCAAAACAGGGCTGATTCGGAGGACATCACTCTTGCAGCATGCAGTCAGCCCCTGAGGTGTCACTTTCTGGAACTTTCTCCGCTTGCACATGACGAACATCGTTACTGACAATGTTTTCTTCCTCAACTCAGAGCTACTGACAATGTTACTGGGACTGTCCAGAGCACCCTGCTTGTGTCCTAAGGTGACAGCGGGATTAAAAGGCGGCCCAAAGGCATGAATACATCCTGGGAGTCAATGCTATACTATTTCTCTATATTGAATATGTTTTGAAACGTCTGGTTTCTAATTTCAATAGGGTCAATCATTTTTCCATTGTAGACTACCATGATATATATATATACACATACACACACATATGTATCTGACTCAAAGCACAGGGATCAGAACCCTTATCTGGTGCCCTGCACCTTTTTGGGATCTTGCTCAAGGGCCCAACCGATCTGTGACTGTTCTGCTGGGGCTCAGATCTGTGACCTTGTCACCACAAGCACAGGTACACAGGCCTGACCCACTAAGCCACACACCCCGACAATGTGACATTAAAGCCACATCACTCCAGCGGACAGCTCTGTGTGTGGGATTTACACATCCTCATGGGATTCCTTAGTGTCCTCTGACTTCCTGTCACAAAGTCATGATTTACAGGTTAGTGAAACCAACTTATGCTTCGTGAGTCCTGGTGTTTGTGACTGTTCATATGTCTAATCTGTGATGGACTTGTGTCCTCCCCTGGTTTTTCTCCGTCCCCAGTGCTGTCCGGGGTATGTCACACCACTGCGACCCTAACTGGAAAAGTGAATAATGGATGGATTGATGCATTATTCAAAACACGGGGCCTTTAGGAGAGGGATTTTGTACTTGAGTTAGATCACTATCTCTCAACCCAGTCCTTGGGGGCCACCAGACGGACGATCCATGTTTTTGCTCCCTTCAGCCATACAGTGCACATTTTTGCTCCCTCCCAGCTCCCAAGCTAGGATAGACCAAAAACATGGGCTGTCTGGGGGTCCTTGAGAACCAGTTATGAGAAACACTGGGTTAGATGAATGTGAAAAACTGCCCAATATTTTATATTTGCCTACAGAGAAGTCTTCAGTTGTGTTACAGAGTGCAGTATAATGCTGACACATTGAGGTATTTTGAAAAATTCAAACAAGCAATGTATCATATAACATGTATGACGCATTATATCACTTATGATTGACAAACCAAGGCTGTGGGTTTGATTTTTTCTTTAGCTTTTTCTATTTCTATGCTGCTTGAAAATTCCTACTGTATAAACAAACGCTATTCGATTGTCTGTGGTGAATTACAAAGCTATTATAGAAGTTTTATGAAGCAAATTACGACTAATTGAAATTCCTTTTAAATTTTAAAATTATCATCATTAATATAAAGCAATCCTTCACATTTCTACCATCAAGAGCTAAAATCAATAAACATAGATATTTTCCAAAGTAGATTTTTTCTTACCATTTCAGTAACTATCATTATGAGTCACAAGGCATAAGCTTTGCTAATTGGATTTCAGATGGATACAGTGAAAAAGCCATGCATGTTTAGATATTAATAATACAAAAGCTTGCTAATTTATTAGTGTTAAAATCCAAAATGCAAAACAACAAAAATCCAAGTAATGAAATATTCTGCTAAATTACCAAAATATCTGTCCCTGTATATCCATAATTATGAATATAACTTCAACCCACTTATATCAGTTGAGTATCCTTTAAATGCCATGGCCTATCAGAGTATACCAGAGTATACCTGATGACCGTGGGAATCACTTTATAGCTACATATTACCCTTCCTCTAATGGCTACATCCAGCAGGATAATATACCGCAGCAAAAGCATGAACCGGGTCCCTCGAATGTGACAATGAGGGCAGTCAGTGCACTTCAGCGGCCTCAGCACCCACCAGACCCTCAGCACCCACCAGACCGGGATCCCTCAGCACCACCCAGACCCTCAGCACCCACCAGACCCTCAGCACCCACCAGACCGGGATCCCTCAGCACCACCCAGACCCTCAGCACCACCCAGACCCTCAGCACCCACCAGACCGGGATCCCTCAGCACCCACAGACCGGGATCCCTCAGCACCCACCAGACCCTCAGCACCCACCAGACCGGGATCCCTCAGCACCACCCAGACCCTCAGCACCCACAGACCGGGATCCCTCAGCACCCACCAGACCGGGATCCCTCAGCACCACCCAGACCCTCAGCACCACCCAGACCCTCAGCACCCACAGACCGGGATCCCTCAGCACCACCCAGACCCTCAGCACCCACCAGACCGGGATCCCTCAGCACCCACCAGACCGGGATCCAGCATAGCAGCTTGGGTATGGAGCAGAATGGGAGATATGCAACAATTATGTGATGCAGTCATGACAACATGGAATTCATGCTGTTTTATAGAGCAAAGGAGGGACCCTATACCCCAAATCAGAAGAGTGTTACTAATAAAGTAGCTAATGAGTGCCATACACACACACACACACACACACATACACACAGCCATGGGAAAAAAAAAATCAAGGGACCACTCTATATTTTTGAAAAAAATCAACATTTTTGAATCCTGGTTTCACCCTGGTTGAGGCTACACTGAGCAGCAGCTGCTTCCAGCCTCAAAATTTCTAAGACAGCAGGACACAAGAACAAGGTGAAGCAGGAGACACTGGGAGCGACCAGAAACCAGCCAGGTAGAGGGAGGAAGCGACTGTCTAATGCCAGAGATGACAGTCAACATATCTCAGAGTTTGTCATGAATCGCAGGATGACACCAAGTGACCTTCAAAGGGAATGGGAAACATTAAGTGCAGGTGTGAGGTGCACTGATAGGACAGTTAGGATCAGGCTCCTAGAAGCAGGACTGAAGGCCCATAAACCAAGGAAGAAGCTCTTCATCAATGAGATGCTGTGCTTCGTGCTGTGGTCCCTTAATTATTTTACGGCTGTATATGTCAACCACTTACCATCCCTGCGGTTCTGGCTGGGTGTTAGACAATCACAGAATGATAATGCCCGGCATGAGGAACTGCATCGCATCTACAAACATAAATAATGTGCAGACATGAGTCCTCAGCACAGCTTCCACCTAGCAATAGAATTGTGTAGCAGCTGGCTCCCCCTGGTGTTGACAAAGACACATTCAGTCACTACGAAGGTGGAGGAATAGACTCAGGATTCAGAATTTCAGTTCTAGGTGACCAGCACTCAGAGATTCTGTGGATTTCTGTGAATTAATTTATTTAGTTTAACAAAATATTTAAACTGATAACTGTAATAATCAGAGAAAATGACAGATTTATAATAGAACGAAAACTACTGGAGATAGAAAGCAGGATGTGGTGAAAGACAGATATACAGAAGAGAC
Source organism: Mormyrus proboscirostris (assembly GCA_026779585.1). NCBI lineage: Eukaryota > Metazoa > Chordata > Actinopteri > Osteoglossiformes > Mormyridae > Mormyrus > Mormyrus proboscirostris. Next base: position 8,155,556 of record JAODKF010000042.1, on the reverse strand, counting down.
GTGGAATTCAAATACAACATTGGAATATTTAGATACCAACAAACAGAAACCACCTTGCGACTAACAGCCAGACTAAAGACAAGACAAAATGAAACAGCTTCAGTTGTTGTATGACCAGCCATTATGTAATAGCTGGATCCACTGCTGAAGAAAGTATGGCTGTCCTCTGCAAAATGGGGGCGCTGTTGGGGGGGGTATTGCTGGGGAGGCCACTGAGACGAGCAGGGGGCAGGAGATGGACCTCCACACCCATGAAGGTCTTCACCTGGATTTTCCTCTGTCTTCACACTACATATAAGTGTGAAGATGTGTTGGGGGGGATTGAGAGACACAATAAACACAATTAATAGTATAGCTCACTAAATATTCTCTGCATATTGTGTGTGTGTGTGTATATATACATATAAAATCTCCATCCATCCATCCATCTTCCATAGCCGCTTATGCGTCACAGGATCCCAGTTTCTAACATCACAGTTTATCACTCTCTCCAACACTCTTAGCCGTCCCTCACATTAAATGTTTTTTATTTACTCTGATTTGAAGCTTGAACAGAAACCACACTTTTACACTTTTAAATGTAATACTTGGCTGCACAGTTTCTCCACACTTCGTATCGTGAGGAGCCGTCAAGCCGGAAGGGCTGAGGGTAGAGGGGGGCCTGCGGAGACCTACAAGGTCGCTTCCTGGCGAAGAATGGACCCCCGCCCTGGATCTGTTCTGTCACTCTCCCTGCCATCGCAAAGCTGTCAGCCACAAGGACCGAGTCCAGCATTCACTCACCCCTCTCCCCTAAAGGCCACGGCTCCCTCACAGCAACCTCTCCACTGCCGGATTCTGGACTTCTGCACGACTTATAATTAAAGTGCACAATAAGCATGTCCAGTGGGTTCATCTTCAGTCCCTGTCCAGCGCTACAATGTGGTCTGCTGGCCGTGCAGATAATCTCTACTAAACCCCCCTGACTCAAATGAGGATGGATGATAATCCAGTCAGAAACATTACAGTACCGAAAACTGAAATGTAAATAGGGCTTCCAAATGAAAACTTGTCATGTATTTTTTAGTGAGCTACCTAATAAAGCAGCATCGCATTATTAACGCACGTCAGTCAAGTCCCACTTCCTCACACATTTTCATACTCTGGCGAGACGCAGTAAAACGACTTTCATGCGAATTTAGTGAAAAGGTTTGGTGAAACACAGTGGCTCTGATGTTCATTTTGGACAATTACGTCACTAAAAAAACAGCTGTACACCCTCCCCTGCTGAAAACTGTCTCACTCAGAATACCACCCCCAAAAAAAAGACCTTAACTGCGTACTATTTGTGGAACATCATAATTTTCCAGTGTTTCTCCCAAGAAAGATTCATTTGCGATTAGGTAGGTATACGAATTCCAAACAGCATCTGACCAAATGTGTGTCAAATACTAAATATTACAAAATTGGTCATGGCTGATTTTGCATAAATGTGTCACAGCCCGATGAGAACTGTGTCAGCTCTTTTTAATGAAGGGATGAAGGTATTAATCAATTCCATCATTGGTTCACAAAAGTATTCAAAGACAATTCAGTGGTTAAATAAACAAACCTCTCACAGCTTTCTAGGGAAAATTCATTCTGCCTAATTATCAAGCCAGATAATGAAGTATTTGGTTTATTCTTGCTAATAGCGAGATAATTACATTTTTAATTACAGCAACCAATATTCCCTAGAAGTTACCTATTAAAAACTAATTGGAGCTTTTAAAATAGTCCTATGAAAACAGAAAGGAGAGTAGATTTTTTTCCTTTTTTTAATAAAAATGCCATTTTTATCATTAAGAGAATACGGGCATTTAATATCATTAAGAGAATACGGGTGTTTAACCTGGGGCGAGTCCCCAGGTTAAACACGCCCAACTTATGTAAAACTCGTACTTACGAACAGAGCGCCATAAAGCCTACTACATTCAAAATTTGAGTTAAATACAATGGTCCATAAAGAACGTGCACACTGCTTTGTAAGGCTTGTGAAAACATTGCACGTCTTCAGCGGTTCATTGGCTTGACGTATAATATAGTAGCCTATGTAGTTACTTTTACTATTAGTGTATAATTATTATTATGATGTAGCTACTGCATTATTTTTCCAACACCTACAAATTTGACTTATGGAACGGATTTTGTTCATGACCTGGGGACTGTCTGTACAGAGGCCACGAGTTATGGCATTATATATGTCATCTGTCATGTTTAGCTGACAGCTTGTCTGTCACACTGCCCTCGGCCCTGCTGCTGTCACAGCGTTCCTGTGTCCCTGTGTCACTGTGTCCCAGCGTCCCTGTGTCCCAGTATCCCAGCGTCCCTGTGTCACTGTGTCCCAGCGTCCCAGTGTCCCAGCGTCCCTGTGTCCCTGTCCAGTCCGTCTGCTTTCCTTGGCCCACCTGCTTTGTGTTTCCAATAAGCCGCGCCTACTGCCGTCTACCAGGACAGGCTGCCAGGCAGACGCAATACACCACTGTTCATTTTTTTTTTACCCAGACTCTTAATTACTTCCTTGGTTAAGGCAAATTAAGGTTGTTGACCCTTTGCTATAGGTGGTCTGTATTACACTGTTAAAGGGTATAAATGAAAAACATTTTAAAAAAAATTAAAAAATCATTGGACCTGAGGCAGTGTAAGGACATGGTTGTGTACTACAAAACTACTCAGGAGGTGTTCTGCAAACAGCAGCAGAAGGGGGTGGAGCATCACCTCAGCCTGCAGTACATAAGGAGGACTGTGATGCAGCGGTTAGTTTAGACTCACTGTTATGTTTTACGGCTGCTGTGAAATATGGGGGAATTATAATAATGAGACCTCACTAGTCAAACTCGAGGGCAGGTCGGCGGTTCGGGGAACAGAGCAGCCCCAAGTAGCCCGAACCTGCACAGCTGTGGGTTCGATTCTTTCTGCTCGTTATACATTCATGCTGCTTGCATGTTCAAGTGCGTTATGGTCTGGCACCCTTCATGTCCGGTACCTTTACCTCTGTATCACGGGGTTCCCAAGAACCGGGCTGCTTAAATACCTCTGTATCACGGGGTTCCCAAGAACCGGGCTGCTTAAATACCTCTGTATCACGGGGTTCCCAAGAACCGGGCT
>JAODKF010000042.1:8118317-8128631 GCA_026779585.1 Mormyrus proboscirostris | reverse complement strand
GGGGGGTGTATGCAGGAGAAGGAAGGAAGGGGGGGGCATGGCCATTGTGTGGCGGGGAGGAGAAGATTGAAAAGAGGAAACAGAAAATAAGAGAGGACAGGTGTCAAGGGAGGGAAATATAGAAATGGGTATGAAAATTAATGAGTGAAGAACAGCAAAATAAATGTGCAGATAAGGGACAGGAGGGATAAAAAGAATGGAAGAGGAGAAAAAGCAGAAGTTAAAAGCATCCAAAATAGCAAAGCGATAAACCGGCTATAGGAGCTGGATGCAGGACAGTGCAAAGAGAGGCCGTGGCCAAGAGAGGAACACCGTCTTTTCCAGATCAGAAGGCCCCTCCCATACCTGCTTGTCATTATCCACGTCGTACCCCAGGCTGATCAGGCAGGCCTTGAACTCCTCCGCTACCAGAGTACCGCTGTGATCCTGTGATTTTGATCGGCCAATGGCGACATAGAGCCAAGCAGTGGGGTGGGGCGGGTTTGACCAATCGCGGCACAAGTAACAGTGAGGTGGTTTTGGGTCGCCGGGTGGTGATGGATCCACAGCATGCAGGGGTTCACAGTATGGGGTGAAAGGGGGACAGACAATGGATGTGAGATGGTATCCTGTGTAAAACGGAGCACTAGACACAAGACTGAGAAGCATCGACTATAATGGCAACGATGATGAAGACCAGAACGGGAGGGAACTTAAAATATACCTCCAAACACAAGCCCAGAAATAATTTGCTGGATTTATGGATATCAGTCTATGTTAATGGTTTCTGTCATCATGGCACTCGGCAATGGGCTGGGCAGGGGGCGACGGCGAGACGTGATTGGCGGAGGATAAACAGTGCAGCAGGGGGCGACGGCGAGACGTGATTGGCGGAGGATAAACAGTGCAGCAGGGGGCGACGGTGAGACGTGATTGGCGGAGGATAAACAGTGCAGCAGGGGGCGACGGCGAGACGTGATTGGCGGAGGATAAACAGTGCAGCCCAGGGCTTATGTGCTAAAATGGATGTGCATCAGCTTGATCAGCCCTGATACAACACAGATATTCTAGCTGAGACGGTGGATCTTTAACCATGACATGTCCACCCACGGATCCATCTCCCCGCAGACCTCAGATTCTCACGATTCAAAGCAGCAGGGGAGTCTAATGCGAGTGTGCCGCTCCGGCGCCGGCGCCCTGACCTTGTCGAAGTGGTTGAAGGAAGCTCGGTACTCGTGCAGCTGTTCCTGGCTGATGCCCTTGGCGTCCCGGGTGAGGATCTGGTTCTCGATCTCGTTGATGGTGCGAGCGATGGTGGTGAGGAGCTGCTCCCAGCCCACGCGCAGGTGCTGCCATAGAAACGTAAAAAAGTTACCTAAGAGACGGACGTAGATGGGGGCAGAATTATCGCGGGAGGCGACTCCACACGGGTGGAAGGGAACACAAAACACACCCGCACGCACGCGCACACACACAGGTCTGTAATTATATCTTTGTGGGGACTCTCCATTCATTTCTATGGGGAAAAATCTAATCCCAACATGGCGACCTTAACCCCTACCCAGCCCTATCTTCTGGCATTTTTAGTTTTATGATTGCATTCACAGATCTTTGTGGGGACCTGTAAAATGGTCCCCACAATGTCAAAATAACAGGGTTTTATTATATTGTGGGGGGCATTTGGTCCCCACAATGTAATATAAACGTAATACATACACACACACACACACACACACACACACGCAATGGCATCATGTGACTGCATGCCAAATGACTGACCTCCATGGTGTACGTGGTGTACTTGTTGTCAAAGATGAGAGCCTCCTGGATCAGCTCATGGTTACTCTCCAGCTGATCAATGTTGGGCTTGTACTCGATAATACTCTGCTCATACTGCCTCAGGTGAGTCAGCTGGTCCTCCAGGGTACCATTCATCTCGATGGATATCCGCCCAATCTCCTGCAGACAAAGAGAAGCAAGGTTACACAGCAGCTCTGTAAACACTCACATTCCACAACATCATAAAACCTGTCAAAGGACTCCAAACACCTTACATATACATCTTCAAAAAACTACTCACAATCAAGATCTGGGCAGAACTGGAAAATGTAGACTCTGGGAACCATTTACAAAAATAGACAGGGATGATACTCCGAGAAAAGATAATGAACTCGGCAAAGTTTGTCAATCTAATAGCGTAACACACAGAACACGAGTTGACGGATACCTATCGAGTAACGTCCGATCGCATTTATGTAAATAATAGTAAGTACACTGATGGGAAGACACCTTAAAGCAGATGGTGTAACAGGTGCAGGAGAATGAGCAGCACTGCCAGCCGTATAATGATCCACTGTCCATATGTGACTTGTAATAAAGTACTGATGCAGTGATGGATACGCGACGGACAGCTACAATAAGCAGGCGTCATACAGATACAGTAACTGTACTGAACAATTTCCTTACATAAACATTGACTTGTGTCTGGTGGTACTGGCCCCAAAACACAGACGCGAGTCAACAGATACCTGTGTTTCAAAGTGAGATATACAAATACGGGCAGAAATCACCAACCTCCATCTTGTTTTGTATCCAAGGCCCCACAATGTTGGCCTGGTTGGCGAACTGGCGGCGGAGGTGGTCGTTGGACTGCTGTCGCCCCAACTCCTCCTGCAGCGCCTGGTCACGCTGAGGTACCAGCTGTCGGACCTGGGGAAAGAACCGGCCCAATAGGGAGTCTTGGTAAAATAGCATGGGAAGCTACTTGTGGTAACCAACGGGATCACATTTGGGAAGAAGCTTCTCAAAAAGCAGAGAGCAGAGACCAGGATGGGGATCTCAGAGCCCTGATGCCCCACCCAGCTTAATCAACCCCCCGGTACCTTATCCCACTTGCTGTCAATGCTCTCCGGAGTAATGCTGGTATAAGGGTTGCTTCCGCTCAGCTTGATGCCGTTATACTGGGCGATGTTCTGCACCTCCTTCTGGATGGCCTGGATAGCTTCTCGTTCCTTGTTTGCTTCTGGGAGGGTGGACTTAAACTGCTCATGGGCTGTGATGAGACCCTAGAGAAGGGAAAAGGCAAGGCGGAAGGCTTATTTAAAGATTTAAAGGGCGTGAGCCAATATCGACGTGGATCTCTGTGCTCATATTGCTGATACATAAAACTTATTGCTACAGTTATAATTAATAGAGCTTATACACTATACAGGACTACTGATCACATTTAACGCGCCACAAAAACTCGGATAGAACTAAAACATTATAAAGTGGGTAGCTTCTCTTTTTTTTGCTCTCCAGTTTTGTTTCCACGGAAACCCCCCTCCTACCTGGATCTCCTCAATGTTGTGCACGATGAACATGTCCTGCAGGTCCTCCATGGCGCCCTCCATCCAGTTGTTGAATGGCGCCGCCCTCTTGGCGTACTCCAGGTACAACTCGTCGATGGACTCCAACTGCTTCTCAGTCCTCTGCAAAGTGACCGTAAGGGGTGTTGAGATGTGACATCGTGACAGTGGCATTTTAAAACTGACCAAAGCAGAAAGAAGAAAGTTCAGGCCTGTGACGGTATTTAGAGCAGAGAATGAGGCAGAGAGATTGAGAAAAGGGGGCACTGCGGCAGGGGCTTCACCTCCAGCGATTCCCTGCGGCTCTGAGTGAGAGAGCCCAGGGTGTCCCACTGCTCACAGATCTTCTGGCAGCGAGCGTTCACATTCGGGGAATCGTAGTAGTCCAGTTCACTTCAGAAGAGGGGAGGGGGACAGTAAGACACACGGTACCGAAGGAAAGTCTCAGCCGGTTCTCCGGAAAGTTACGGCGTGACTAGAACAATGTTTTGGTTCCCATTCCTGTCCTTGGGGCACCTCAGCCATTCCGCATTCATTAGATTTCACCACTAGCTCAATTAATTAACTTATGGGAAAACACTGTTCTATACACATGCAACTATCTCAGCATAAAAAGTAGGCCCTGATTTCTCATACAAACAGTGCCTCCCCTTCTTGGTCACCCCTCCCGCCCCCGTACTCCGCCACATGAGCTCTGACGCATCCCTTACTTAAGCTCCTGGGCGATGGCGGCGATCTGCTCCACACGATCCTGGTGAGCAGCCAGGTCGCTTTCGAAAGCCTCGTGCTTCTTCAGCAGGGCCTTGACCTCCGACAGGGAGGCGGTCTCGTAGTCCTTCTGTGTTAGCATGGATTCTTTTCCTGCAGGGAAATGGGCCAGCAGGAGTCAGAGGGAGGTAACGGGCTCAGGCCGAGAGCAAAGAGGAGGGAGAGCGATGCCAGGAGCACCTGCGGTCCAGCCCTCGTGGATGGTGGCTTTCTGCCGGAACTTTTCGGCCAGGTGATCCAGTCTCTCCAGGCGACGGATCTCATTCAAGAGCCACTCCTCGTAGCCTTTCTCAGCCCCTTCCAGGTGCTGCCATGCACTATTGATGTCCTGCAAAAAAACATCAGCAATTCACACAGCCAGCTACCACTGCTGGCCACGCAGGCACAGCCTGTGGGTACAGGGGCGGGGCCACAGGCTGAAGCTGAAAGCTGACTGGCCCTTGAGGTGGCTCTTCCCATCATTCACCAATTTAAAACATCTCATTGGCTAAGGATAAAGCCGGCCTCTCTATGAATAATGGCCCCTCCTGTCTCTCACCTTAAATAAAACTTTTAAATCATTCATATATATATATATATTTCTCGTTGGGACACATGACGAAAACCCAAAGCCAGTCACAAGAGATTACGGATAAGGCTGCACTGACACCAAAACTGGAGATAACCATTAATCATGAAGCCTCAAAATTCATACTACATAAATCTAGAAGTAGATCTTAGCAAGTCTGAACCGGTTTTCTTGACTATTCAGATACATGTACACTGGAGTTGTAACGGCACACCTATTCATTTGTGTTCAGTTCCGTAGGCACAACGAAACGAATACATTTGACATCAGACAGAATCTAAACTCACAAGCAGATGTTCAACATGGAAAACAATAATTACTGTGGCTGCGAGTAGCTTACGGGAAATGTTGGTTAGTCAGTCAGGTATAATCGGCAGCTTGAGAACATTTTGGTTACCCAGTGAGGTACATCAGCACCGGGGAGACAGTAATTGATAAAGACCAAGGGTGCGTTTCCACTGTATTGGTGTTTCAGGGGAGGGCAATATGGAGAACCACTCGACAATGAAGACGTTTGCAAGGCCAACCCCAAAGTACTGAAGTACCAAAAAAGTACCACAGCTGGTTTGGTACTTTAGCTACTGGTACTTGGTCGGGAAATCAACGGAAAAGTTCCGAAAGTGCATCACACCAAATGTAGTGCAGTGGAAAAGTGTCCCAAAACAGTCTTATTTGGCTTATGCCAAACTCGGATACGTTGATGTAAATGCGTCCAGTTTGCCAACTCATTTCAGATGACATCCAAGTGTATGCATGACTGGGACAAGGCAGAAACTGCAAGTTAGTCTCCCTGTGATATTTAAGGTGCTTTTGTCACAAAATTCAGACAGGGTTAAAAAAAAAAATAAAAAAAAGATGACAGCTATAACCGTTTATCGCTTGAGGTATGCAGGCATGCAAACGAATTCGGTAGGAAAGTACAAAGGATTTAGTTCATCATAATCGTTATCATTTAAAACTTTTTTACATATTTATTTTTACAATGCGCAAATAAGTGTCCCTTAGGTTTCTCTATACATACACACTGATATCAGACATATCGCCTTTGGTTTACGGTTGTTCTGAACTGTATTTGCGTTTACAGCTTTAGTAACAATCTCAAACCAACTTCAGTTTTTCCCGCTATACTGAAATTGAACCGAACCACGAGCCAAGGATGATACCAAACTGTGACTGAACACATTTCAGCCCACAGGACAAGACCGAGGAGAAGAGAAGGTGCCGCTCACCGAGACCATGCGCCCCTCCGAGGGCATGAAGGCGGGTCTGTTGTTCAGCCTCAGCTTGGTCTGCAGGGTGTTGAAGTTGATCTCCAGCTGACACTTCTCCTGCACCTTGGGCGGCTTGTGAACACGTCGGTAGTCACGGAAGTCCTCCAGCTTCTGCTGCATCTCATGCATGGTCTTCTCTGGGGTGCGGTTCTCCAACCAGGGGACAGTGCGACGGATCCACTCCAGGAGCTGGGGGGGGGGGGGTGAGCATAGCAGGGAGGAAAAGGATGACGTTGAGATGAGACCAATCAAGAACAACTGACGGCGAGAAAAATGCTCCAAAACAAACAAGGCAAACATTTTAAAAGCAGTCATACTTTAGCTGAAGAGCACAGAACAAAAAAAACACTAAGAGTTTATGCAAAGGCTAGTGGCTACTTACATCACTGGCCAGTTTCTCATAATCCTCCATGAGATGCTCATTCTCTTGGTTGACTGCCAGCACCTTGCAGATTCGATTGGCTGCCGTCTCAGCCTGTTACAGAGGGAGGTTTTAACACACAGTACAGCTATTCGAGCTATTTAACACACTTAAAAGTTCAAGGCACTCTGGTGTAGTTTGCATAAGTGAAAGTTTAAGGGAAAGTCCACTATGATTGCTTCAGTACGTCAATCTATCCTGACCTGAAATACCCCCGTTAAAAAGTTAGGCTCAGCATGCGAGACTTATTTTTGAATTCAAATGTAACTGCTTCCCCATGCAATCAGGTCCACAAGTCCCATTCATGGTTAAAGAAGACCGAAAGTAACACTGGACCAACCACACATGACCAGGCACGAGTTACATGGGTTGTGCACCAGACACACTTACACAGCCCCCCTACATAGACAAAGCCAGCATTAACCTCCCCTTCAGAGGACCATGCTGACCCTAAAGCATACCTGAAATTATACTAATCATTCAGGCCCATTTGCTGCACACAGTAGAACAATTGAGAGCACAGACATAAACCCCTTATGAAGGCACACAGCATCACTGTACTGGATACAAGGTTGTTTACAGACGCAATTCACTGAACTCACTGAATGGCTGAAGCCGATTACAGATTCTATTTAATCAATGGAGAAATTCCTATGAAGTAGAATAAATGCAAAAAAAGTCAGGGCTGGTTTATATGTAGTGCGGACGCGGACTCGCCGCAGTGTGCGCACAAGGCCACAGCATCCACAGCAGGCCGCTGCGTACTCTGACAGCAGGCCGCTGCGTACTCTGACACAAGGTAGGTGGCGCTCAGCCGAAAAGCTGCTCTTGAGCGGTTTGAATGTTCTACTAAATCTTACAAAAACTGGCATTGCAGCTGCAAGTATGCAGTTTATTGCAGCAATCTGGGAATCTTTATAATCCTGTGGTGGGGACACCCTGAGCCAGGCTTTCTTCGAATATGCTAGCCATGTTTGTATTCACTCTGATCAGAGAAGGTAGGAAAGGTGTTTAAACACAATCTTTGGTGTGTTCTCCTTTGACTTCCCCTGGCCAGCAAAGAATCAAGGTGTCATTACGTTACAGAAAGGACAGTACGCCATTTCAGTTTTCGATTGGGACATGCACGGCCCTCAAATGCGGTCTTGTCGCCTGACCTTTGAGGCGAAAACTGTGTCAGAACAGCTGCAAGCTATGACATGTCTGCAGTAGGTATAAAACAGCCTTTAAATGACTGAACCAGAGCAGAGCAGAGCAGGCCAGCTATGAAGCGCTGTCAATGGTGCAGTCGTGTCAAAGTCACTTAACGCACTGTAGTAAGTCACAGCTAGAAAAAAACTGTTTGAAACCTCACAGCAGTGGTTTCAAGTGAGAGAAAAAAAAAAAACTCACATTTGGCTGCTGTTCTGCTTTAAATTTGGCATTTAGGGCAGTAGATGGTACTTTTAGATTAACAGAGGTATCAAAGTTCTCTTTTCTGGAATACTTGTTAACCTCCATATGCAAAACTGCATAAATATTTTACTAGTTACTAGAGTTAAATTAAGAGACTAATGTGAATGAGGTAAAATTAAGAGGTCACGATGACCAGGCAGAGAGAATCACACTCCAAATTGTTAATTAATGGAACGCAAAACTTCACAAACAGCATTACTGAGACTGGCACTGATATCTCACCTGTCTCGACGTGTAGCTGGATATTATTCAATGGAGCAAACACATGTGAAACACATGCAACACATCATAACATTAAAGGCCAGACGAGCAGAACACGTGACACGGGGCAGTGAACATGCCACAAAGCTACCCAACATGTGAACGCACGGCAAGACGTGCACACACCGCTCTTTACGGATGAGTTTCAAGAGTAACTACATCTTCGCCGGCTACAACAAAATGCAAAACCTTTCCAAACGGTTAGTCGTGGCAATGCAAGTGACCACTCCATACAACCGTGCCTTAAAGCCACATGCTTCTCTGGCGAACAAACCGATTTTGTACCACATCGTCCAGCTCATCTGGGCTCACACTACGGTACAAACTACCCACTGTAATAAAAACAAAAGACAGAGTGAAGAAATGCTTCGTGACAACTCAATGACAAGCCAGAGAGACAAAACGAAGCAGCGAGCGAAATGAGGCGGGGACAGAGAAGGTAGGAGGCGGAAAGCTGACGTGCTTTTCCATTAAGACTAGGGCCGCCCTCAGCGCCGGGCATAAACCAGCCGCAGGTTCAGAGCTGAAGGCCACAAGCAAGTGCTCACCTTCTGAGCTCCTGAGAAGGCGTGATAAAAGCAGGAGACATATGTCATGATGGCTTTCTCATCAGGCCGCAGCGTACCCACGATGTCTGCGGTGGCCGGGGGGAGGGGGAGCAAGTGTGCATGGGAGAGAGAGAAAGAGAGAGAGAGAAAGAGAGAAAGCAGTGAAGCCAAGCTGCCCCCAGCAGAGAGGACCCCCCTCACCCGCCACGCCGCATGGGGGTGGAGGGGGGATATGGGAAGAGGGAGATGCCGTCGCCCAGCCAAGAGGCCGTTTGCAGTAAGGGAAGGATATCCGCTGCAGGATGGTGACTGTCAGTTAGAGAGCGCCCCCTTCAGGGAGGGAGGGGGCAAAGAATACTCTGTGAACCAGGTCACGGGTCCCTCCCTTCCCACAGGACACCCACACGACACTCCTGGGCACCACCAGTCCCTGAAAGACTGGGGATGTGTAGCTGGTGGCTACATTTAAGAATCTGCTTTCACATAGTAGCTTAAAGACAGATGGCATATTTATTTTCAAATACAGGAAGGCAACACACTGGGCCAACACCACACTAGATCTTTTTCTGTCCTGTAACAGAATACGTTCAACATGTGGCCCTGTACAGACACTACAGTGATGCACGCAAGAATCGTACATTTCCAGGTTTTTTTCCTCCTATTTGGCAGATTGTTCCCAGCAGTCTAAGCCCTGCGCTGCACTTTTCATCGCTAAACACTGCAGTGGACGCCAGCCTGAGTTCCTGTATCTAGGCTACTGTTACCGGTAGAAACAGTGTTGGGAGCCACTGAGCTCCCCAGCGCCTTGAGCTCGCAAACATCGTAACGAATGAAGCTCTAATCAAGTCTGACCCGTTTCGCTCATCTGCGTCATCAGACATCAGTCAAGACCCTCTGCACTCACACAGAAACATAACTGCTTCTAGAAGATTCACTTCGCAAGTCTGCTCCTGATTATTCATCGGACCTTCAAGAAAAATGGAGTTTACACCTATAGCCAACTGGTCTCCTTCTTGCTTAATATTTGAACACTTAAATGCAAGCTGTGCCGGGATATGAACACCCCCCTTACAGACAACTCGCACTTATGAATAGACCGCCATAAAGCCTATTATATTAAAAAATTCGGATGAACTACAATGGTTCGTAATAACGACCGTACCTGCTACTTTGTAACGTGAAAATATTGCACAGGTTTAGACGTACAGTGCCGTGTTTTGTTTGTTAGTTTACTTTGATTACTACTGTATAATTATTGTATTATGTGTTATTATGCACTATATTATTTTCTAGCTTACCTGCAGATTCGACTTAAAGACAGACTTAGGGAATAGATCTTGTTCGTGACCTCGGGACCTGCCTGTACTTAAACTAATGCCAGTACAAAGGCATTAATTCTTAATTCTCTACACATTCTTTGTTACTGCTGGGAAAAAGTGCATCATATTAAAAGGCCACGACTAAAACCACTATCTGACACCAGAGACGGGGTTTAAAGCCTTAGCGGACACGGCTGATGCCACCAGCTGGTTTTCCTTCATCGGAGCTAAGAGTGAGAGGATCATTTTAACAAGAGATGGACTTTACTGCGGGGTTTGGGTCGTGTCGGGGGTCCTGGGAGGAGAGGGGGGCCCGTGACAATTCTGCCAGCCTGTCCCAATTCTGGGAGGAAGCCATGCTGGAGGGGGGCGCAGGG
>JAODKF010000042.1:8080782-8095294 GCA_026779585.1 Mormyrus proboscirostris | reverse complement strand
AATCATATGTGCTCATGCACACGGACACAATCATGGGCTGCCGAGCCCCACAGACGTACATCATCTACCAAAGCCAGAAAGAGGTCGTTTTATTGAACATGTACAGAATGTGATAAAGTACATATTATGTTGCACGTTTAATGATGCAGCTGATATATGACAACAAATATAGATTTTTTTCCAGATTCAGTGCAACTTGTTGCTAAGGAGCTTAATTGGATGATACGTATAGTCTATTTAAGAATATATTTACGTGATTGGTAGACTAAAGCTTACACGAAACAAAGAGCGAGGACTTTTGTTACAGCTTTTTGCTCGTAGAAACATACTACGATAGACATGAATACGTATACCAAATAATGCTAAATGGATATTAATGGAAAATCTCATCATAGTATTGTATAATTACATACGTATAGTCTGTTATAAAACTGCCCTCTGAAATCAGGAATTCAATAAACAGTCAAGTGATTCTATAAAGACAATGAGAAATAGTAAACAACACTTTGAATGAATAAAATTAATTACATCCACCCATCCATCCATCTTCTAACTCCTTATGCAGGTCAGGGCTGTGGAAGGCACGGAGCCTAGGATTAATAATTCTCCAATGAATAAAATCTTTGTAACTCCAGCTCAAAATTAATAGCCCACTTAACTTGTCAGTTAAACAGATATTGTTGTTTGTAGGACCAAAACACTACAATTAAGCTAATTCGTTATATAATTTGCAATTTACACAGTTTACTTGGGACTGTTTTGTGAAGTTTTTCGCCGATTCAGCATGGTGGCCGAGTAACTGGCACTGCAAACTCACAACAAGACATTGCATGTTCTGCTGGAGTGTCTACAGGTTTACACCCAAAGTGTCAAGACGTATGATTTAGATGAATTGGTGTTTATAAATTGGCCATATGGTGCGAGTCATCCTATCTCCTGCCTCGTGCCCTGCACTTCCAAAGATTTGCTCCAGGCTCAGTTTGACAAAGGCCCTGCATAACAGTACAAGAAATGTACAGCTTTACACCTGGATGAGAGCAAGAATATTCTACCTGTGGCTTAATATCTCAGATCCACACACATGTACCCTGCTGAATCACATATGAGGTGGGGGGGGGGGGGACACCTGGTGCAGTAACACCCTCCTGCTGTAGGACACATGAAAACAGAATATAACCCACAGGCAGCAGCTTACACACCCCAAGAGCCTAAAGAATCACCGCATTAATCATTTCAAAATGAACTTTCATGTAGATTTGTACATGCATGATGATATGATCATGGGCAAGTACTATAGCACAAAAGCCCCTGACATCGTAGATGATGTTAGTACCATTTAATTCCATCTACCTGATGCTTTTATCCAAAGCAGCTTAGAATAAAGGGAAGGGTTACAGTTGACGTTTGCTTCCTGCAATTTGAACTGATACCCTTTGCATTTTCAAGACAATGCCCTACTTGTAGAGCTACAGGAGCATATGAACAAAAAAAGGCCATTAGTGTTATTGAAAGTAAGTTACAGGGGCGACATGGTGCTGCAGTGGTTAGCACTGTTGCCTCACACCCGGGTTCGAGTCTCCGCATGGTTTACATGTGTGTGGAGTTTGCATGTTCTCCCTGTGTCGTCGTGGGGTTTCCTCTGGGTACTTCGGTTTCCCCCCACAGTACTAAGACATGCTGAGGCTAATTGGAGTTGTTAAATTGCACATAGGTGTGAGTGAATGGTAACAGTGTGTGAGTGTGCCCTGCGATGGGCTGGCCCCCTGTCCAGGGTTGTTCCCTGCCTCGTGCCCATTGCTTCTGGGATAGGCTCCGGACCCCCCGCGACCCAGTAGGATAAAGCGGGTTGGAAAATGAATGAATGAATGAATGACTGAATGAATGAATGAATGAATGAATTAAAGTAACAATTATGTAAAGCACAGTTTGCCGTCCCCTGATGGTCCCCTGAAGGTCCCCTGATGGTCCCCTGATGGTTATGTGTGTAGGGGCCTGAAGAGGGAGCTCAGTTATACATCGTCAGGTAAAGCCACTGCGGGGAAAAAAACAAATAAACAATTAAATAAATAAAAAAAAAGATTCTGAGAAATAAATACATTAAGAGGCAAATAATAATAAATAAAATGCATTCATTTGTTTGTTTATAGAGCACTTTTAAACAACAGGAGTGCTGGACAGACAATAAACCATTACAAACAACACAAATGACAAAATAATGTAACAAGACAAAATTTAAAAGTAAACAAAAATAACTGAAAAGAAAAAGAAACAATAAGGGACTAAAAGCAGAGACAATTAATAGACTATGAGAAATTTATAACGGCTTAATCCTTTTTTATTTTATATACCAGCACATTTAGATCTTTCTTCATATATGACGACATGCCCAAGGGTTCACAATACTGATGTTATAACAAAGTTAGCTTTAGTTATTTCCGCATACCTGTCTGTAGTTGAGAGAGATGGCTCCCATCCCCATTAGATCAAAGCTGTGAAATTTTTCTGTGAAGAAAGATGGGTGTAGTATGTAGGGCGATCAGAAAACCATTCACAAGCACCTTACATTTTACTTATTTAACAGACATTTTAACCAATGCAACGTGCAACTGAGAGAGCAGGATGAGTCGGTCCTGAATAGGGGGTCAGGGGCCTCTGTTAAGGGCACGGCGGTGACATCAGCCTGCTGACCCCCAGGCATAGTGTCCTAACACACTGAGTGAAACATCGTCCCCCCATATAAACATTTAAGCACTACACAATATACACATCACTGTGTCTCCAGCTGTTCCAAATTATATCGAGGAGTGCTGGTCCTCATAAACCACATCCCCGTCCCGCTTTGCTTACGGATCATGGTGTTTAATTTGAGGAGCAGACTCAGGAACCCTGGGTAGTTGACTGTCATGTCAGGTTCAGTGTAGCGCAAACTAATCAGCTGGATTAGGAACTCGTCCACCTGCAGCCCTAAATGACATCACAAAAGAGCCAGGATCAGCGCCACCATTTAATGAATAACTCGGAATGATAAAAACACGGTTATTGGCTGTTGTCCTTGGACACAGTGTGTGGTACCTGCAGCTGTCAGAGCAGGCAGTATCTCACAGTATTCCAGTGACTGTGATTTGTTCTTGTCAAACAGCACAAAAATATCCTGAAATCAGATAAACGTATCATGCCATGGGAATTACATCCAATACACGTGGCATTTTGTCGTTCGATATTAAACATTGACGCTGGCAGAATGTAAGAGATATGCAAGGTTTTTATAAATTTCAGTTGCATCACGGTCACAAACTTTAGTTCACCCAAAACCAAACAACCAGCCACTGACCACAGAAAACAACAAAAGTATTTAGTCATTAAACCCAGTGAGATAAAGGCTTTCTTACTGTCCACTTGCTGAAAGTGTCCCATAGGGACTGAAACTGTAGCCAGTCCAACTGCCCTGATCCCTTGCTCTGCCACAGTTGTTAAGGGAAATTCTGCAGCTCTTCAAGGGATGACAATGAGCAGTTGTTGGCACAGCAAGTCCAGTTAAACATCAAATACCTAACAGAAAACAAATCTTTCTCTGGAAGAAGGATACATCCATCAGGGCTACAAAACTCCTGCAGTGCTCCAGACATAATGCCTTCTCACTCCCTGCCAGTGCTGTTAAGGTTCCAGGATGAAAATAAAATACAAATAATCATCATTAAATTGACCACATTCATAAGCATAAGTGAACATGATTAAATCTTTTTCTCAGACTAATCTGAGAGATACATAAAGACAGAAACACTGGCTAATGTTTCTGATAGTTATACGTGTCTTTTTTATTTAGGAACTAGACCAACTAATTCATAAGAACCTCCTGTGCTTATGACTTCTTTCAGGATGTTGTACAGGTTCGTCGCACAGCACTGCTCTATCTGAGGAGAAGAGAGAACAGCACTGATCAACAAAAATTGAATGACTGCTACCAAGGTGATAACCTTGATATGTGCAAAAACCTGAAGCCTCAAACTTGTGTAAATTTCATTGTGAATAAATGCACACATGCAAATGGGGGGGGGGAAATGCGTACCCACAAAAAAAAATTCGGATTTATCAAACCTGGTGTACACACATTTCCCCTTTGAAATATCAGAACTATCCGGTAAATCTGCATATACGCCTAAGAATGCAACCCTGCACAGTTTCTATCCACAAATAACCAAAAAGTAGTCAATGCAAACAAGCAGCATTGCTCATATGATAAGCAAATCAAATAAGCAAAGTCAGATGATGATGATGAAGATGATGAAGCTACTGTAAGTAAAGAGAAAAAACAAGAGGAGGGTCTAAGAGTATTCATCATCACAAATAAGAGAATGTAAAGACGTACATTTCCTAACGATTTATTTATCACACAAGTATATATGGTCAGCTTTTTCTAGATTCCAAATTGCATGTCGTTGTCGCAGTATGTGTACAGTATGTGTACAGTATGTGTACTTTTTGTAATGATAATAAAGTTGAATCATAAAGTGTGTGTTGAAAGGCGACTCATGGTCGCTACTGTAAACTTGGTCAGCTCCACAGAACGTCCCGCAAAAACGCAGCCAGATCTGAAGATAGAGAGAAAGAAAGAGTAACGGTATATATGTGTGGGGCAAACTCACACTTTTCTGCTTAAACTTCGAGATGATTAGGAGGCAGGTTTAAAGGGAGTTTCCCCTCAGTGATCAATAAACTGTCATTATTATAACGGCGATTCCCTGTCACTCGTGTTGTGGTAGCAGTTGGGAGATACTGGTGTGGTTTGTAAAACTAAAAATGAACAAATTAAGATGACCCAGACCATCAAGCTACTATATTCAATTTAACAGAATGAAATGACTTTCAATTGACAAAAGTACCTTAATCACTGCTCATTTAATTGTCTGCATCAACTGCTGTATGCTGTACACTCATGCCCTTGGTGTAAAAATAACCCTGGAAGTCCATGAAGACTCACTCCATTGTAATCTTTCTGTTTACATAGTCACTGGCAAGAATGCAATTGTGGCGTCACAGATATTCTCACTTCATGGGAAGAGGTGACAAGACGCAATATTCAAAATAGTAAATTAATTTAATCAAAACAAATACAATGTCTTCGGCTTACACAAATAAATTGAATCCCAGTAGAATAAAACAGATTAATAAAATAAAAATAATTAAGATACACCCCAGTTCACATCTTTTTGTGCATATGCAACTTTGGTAAAAGAGGTCTCTGGATTTTCTGATCTGCATATAGACCCACGGGACATGGGAGTTGGCGTGTGGAACACGGACGATTTTATTGGAACCCTTGAGATGACGGATCAAAAAACCCACAAAACAAGTTTCACTCATTCATTCAGATCAGCCAACTTGCTAAGACATGAGAACGGGGCCATTGCCTAATAAAATTGGTTGCAGGTGTGTTGAGGGCAAGAGAGCATGACAGTGTCTGCACCACATTGCAGTATTCTACAGGCTGACAGTGTGACACTATATGTGCCTTACTATGAGATTCTATAGATGAGCAACTTGGCAGTGTCTGTGATATTCGACAGACTTACATTGCAGCAATGTTTGTTGAAAATCTGCTGAACATCTGCGACAGAGGGAAGGACTGACTGGGTTGGAGTGATGGTCTGCATCTGCAGAAAGCATAGTTACACATAGCGATGTCTCACCGGCAGGACAGTCTTCAGCGTAGAGCAGAGCCACTTGGCTTTGTGCTGGTGTTGTACTTCTAGGTGTCTCATAAAATCTTGGCAAGTGACAAGAACCAATGTGACATGTAGCCATTTACCGGCATGGGGGCGTTAACATCCTTGCTGGGATTCTGAGAAGGCCTGCAAAAATGGAGAAAGATATCTTGAACACCAAGAACATCTATCCAGTTATTTCCAAAACAAAACTTTTTAAAGAGACCCTGCACCCTTTCAATTTGCTAATTATTTGTTACAAATCAATTGTTAAAATTCACTATTGATGTAACCAAAAATGCAATAAATTATTGATTATGTGGGGATGACACTCGCAACTTTACCATGTGACGCCAATAATCTGATTTCTGACTCTCAAACTCTATTGACCGTTTAGTGCTCTTTGAAAATTACACAGGATAACTTAATTAAAAAATAAATGACTAAATTAACCACATTTCAACGTAAAGAATTTAAACTGTACCATTCGTAATACAGAATTTTATCTTTTCCAACATTATTTTATTTTACCATTACGAATAAAATGTCAACAGGTTCATACCGTGTTGCTGTGAATATTCTTTTTTCCCCAGCAACATTCATATTTCACTCTTATTTAATATATCAATAATCAAAAAACACATCTGACATAACGTGTAGATAAATGGACAAATCGAAAGCTTATTTAATATCAGCAAGAATAGACCAGTTTGCAAGTTTGCACTTCTCCTTATGTCCTTTCGCATGACATGACAGGAGAACTCACGCTAAAATTGGAAATTTCACTTGGGGCATGTGGGTAATTCTTATATTTGACCCCCACAATGTACAGGTCAGTTGGGTTTTCACTGACGTGTCGCCGCTCACTTTGTTGTGTTGCCCTTCTCCGTCAGGACACGGAGAATGAACTCTCCCTCCAGACCAGCTTCCCACGTTGAGGGGATGATGACGTATTGGCCGGGGGGGAGGCGGCCACGCATCACCACCTCCCTGCGTGGGCTGTAGCTGTCCAGGCACAGCAAGGGCTTGAGCAAACTCAGGTCCAGGTGGGATAAGTATGACTGACCTGAGCGCACCTGAGCACACAAGCACACGGCATTAACACCATCGACACCTCTACATTAAGTGAACAGTGAGGCTGTCTGCCTGCATGCACATAGGTGTAAGCTTGGTTTTAAAATGCGTCTTGGGCGACTGGATCATAAGCAGTCAGCTGACACACGTCGCTGTTCACACCTGTGTCTCTCATGGCTTCCGAGGTGTCCAGCTGACTGATTGCGTCACTTCCGCTAAAAAGGTCAAATGGCCCCACGCACAGTTACTGTGACGTCCATGTCAGAGACACATCAGGCTGCGTCAGCGTTTACGCTACGAAAGATACGTGTTCAAATGCGCACCAGACCAGCTCAGCTACTGGTTTGCGTGATCGGTTAAAAGTGTGTCTTGGTGGCTGTTTGCACTTGTATGTAACACTGTCTACTTGCAATCCGATTGCCCAAGTGTAAAAAGGGCCATAATGAATCTTGTCCCCAAATTTGTGTCTATAAGCCAAATGGAGTAACAAAAACTGACCTTGTATATGTGCAGATTCACGGCGAGCTGCGTCTCGGTGCGTCTCTTGTTCTTTTGCATTAGAGCCACAAGGAAGGTGCAGGTCAGCTCAGGGTGTCCTGGGTCTTCATCCTCTTTTTGCAAGGTCAGGTGGAACTGAGGGTTCTGCCAAAATCTGACTGCAAAATCACAGAGGCCAGCATAGCATAGTCCAGCATTAGTGCATCATGTGTAGAAATTGACCCAGAAACAAAGTTTAGGTCGCCAGCGTGCATTTGTGTGGGCAGGCATGTTCCTGGACCGCCATCCCATTAGAGGCCCATCTGGCTTTCTGCTCCCTGAATCGTTGGATAGGCTCTAGCTTTGCTGCAACAGCATGACGAATAAGCAGTTAAGAAAAATGCAGGAACGAACGAACCACAGGCTGAGACATTACTATTTTTAGAACGTGTTAGACATACGTCTGTCTCTAGGCTTCTTATCACATTATATCAGGTCATTTGGTCGAGCGACAGTCTACTACGGCTGATAGCAGATCACAAAGCAACATTGGCTATTAATCAATGGTTTGCTGAACCGCCCGCTTGTCTATGCGGAAATATGATCCACACAAAATACCAAGAAACCACTGACTCATCAATCAGTCAGCCACCGCAAAAAATTGTCAACAATGTGGGAATCTTTGAATGAAGATGGAAACACGCACGGCATATGTCATGCGTGCGGAACAAAAACATTTCAACAATTCACAATACCGAACGAAAAAAAAAAACAGTTCGCAGGAGTAACGTAATTGAAAGACAGCTGTCAATATATCAGTGTACGGCCATGGGGAACATGTCCCTGAGGGGATCCGGGTCACTGTATCCTCGAGCAGCTGTGCCAGACCAAGGGGACGCCAGCATAGCACCTGTCTGTGGCTGATTGACAGTCACTTCCGGAGGGTGGGACTGGACCTCATGTTGGCCTGGCGGGGGTCGCTAACCAGAATCCTGAGGTGTTTCATCATGTATGCACTGCACCACTACAGTACATGCTCATGCTCCCCAACCTGTCCTGATCTTACAATACTGTATTTTCTTCAGGATATTTTATGTTATTTATATTTATGTGCTGTGTTTGCACTACACTTACATGTTCGCATTATGCGTAATGCCTTTGTCCGTTTGTGCACTATGCTGAAAAATTCATATACATAGTGCCAGGAATTAGATTGACGCTGATGAAAGTGACTATTGACATCAGCTTTAAGAATCTATAAAAATGGGCCTGAAACTGGACCCAATTAGAAAAGGCACCAGCTGATGAGACTATCTGGAAGAGGCAGTGTGTCCCGTCCCAGTCCTCAGGGACCCCCAGACAGTCCATTTTTCCATCCCCAGATATTTTCACTGGCCACTGGATTGGGAAACACTGGTGTAAGGGATGCTGATCTGGGCAGATTATGGCTCGTCATTGAGTGAGACGATGCTGACATAAATAGATGTCTGTCCAAAGAGTGACGGTAAATCCTAGCGAGAAATCTGGCTTCATTACCACAAAGAGATATTAAACATGTATTAGTAACCATTTTATTAACAACCAGCACCAAAATTGTCTTACCTCCTCCAGGAGGACCCCCAGCGGTCAGGCTGGGTACCCAGCTTCCCTGATGCAGGGTGCACTGCCAGGGTTTGACAGTGTCCAGGCCACTGAGCGTAGCCTCAGTTAGATGGCACACCTCAATCTCATCGAAATTCAGGCAGAAATCTGACAGCGTCATCCTGCGGATGCAAGACAGGGAGAATCAAAAGTAACAAGTTCTGGGCAAGACAGAGATCAAAATATTGGTAGATGCAAGCAGCAGAAATTGACAGGAGACAGACCAGAATTCCCCATCCTCCGCTTGTGTTCTACCGACGCGTTCCTGCTCAGCTTTGCTGACTTGGTTCCACTCGGACCTGCAAAGGATATTTATTTCAGCACCGCTTCCTTCTTCCTTCATAGCTGCAGTTAAAGGCTGAGTTTCAGTTTCATGGGAGGTCTTGGTTCACCGTGAAGGAAGGGTAGCGAAAACAGAGGCTGAAATGCCAAGCATAACGCACCCATTTCTGTCGCTCCAAGGTCCCTCCCATTCCGTGTTCCCCCACGGGTTATACACTCGCACTAGCTCAACCACCCCAGTGCGAGTCGTGACCTGGGAGAGTGAAGGGCGTTTATGCTCATCAGAAACATGCGCACAAGCTAAATAAATGCAGCGTAGAAATGCTGCTATCTACTGATCAGTGGTGGAATTTTCCGGTCCAGAAAGTAAAAATCCAGACCAATATTTTGTTTCAACCAACCAATTGAGTATAAAGAGTCACAGTCACATAGTACTCAACTGGTTGGTTGGAACGACATCTTGGTCTGGATTTTTACTTACTAGACCGGAAATTTCCATCTCTGGTACTGATGAACAGCTGGACCAAAGTATCACCTTCTCCACTGCTGTTATGGAGTAGGCATGTCTGAACATGATTCCAAACTTGTTCTTCTGCTCCAGCGGACCCTGTTTGTATAGGAAGACGTTAAGTATGCTGATACACAGTCCATTTATACAGCAGTGTTTCTCAACCCGGTCCTCAGGAACCCCAGACACTCCACGTTTTGGTTCCCTCCCCACACACCTGTACCAGCATACTTGATTATTTGCTTCAGGCATGTTGCTGACTGGAAGGGACCAAAGGTGTGGACAGTCTGGAGGTCCCTGGGGACTAGGCTGAGAAACACTGTGTTATCCTACACTCACTATTTATGCTGCAATAAAAACACTGCTTTCTGAGAAACAAAGGTTGACCTATAGGGGAAGAGAAAGAGACAAAGTTTTCTTTGGCTACAGCTAGAGGTAGGTGTAGGGAAACAGACATCATTTGGTCAGTATGGCAACACACACACACCCACACCTGTGTGCTGGCACAATTAATGAGTGCTCCTCTCTTCAGCAGGCCTCCGAGAAAGTGTCCACTATCGTGAGGCAGTGCCGCCATACTGAACACCTCTGTCACCCCCCCGGTCATGTCCACCATGGCTTCGTGGGGGAAGCCCATGTTTAAGGCCTGGTACCCCCCCTTCAACCTGGCGAAAGGCAGAACACTGGAGCATAAACTACAAACAAGGTGGAATGAATCAAAACTTATACGATATTCATAACTATTTTTAGAACATCTGTTGATGCAGGAATCTTCATCGCAAAAAGCAAGTTCAAATATGATATATAAAATTGGACAACCACTAATGCGATTAATTTTTTTACCAATCTGTACATTTATGAACAAATTTTACCTGACAACAATGCACACCAGAGCGAGGGAGATCTTTGAAGTAGGATGTACAAAATATAAAAAATTTGAACTTCATGAAGAACAAAAAAAGGATGTTATAAGTAAGGATGGTGTCAGAAGAACTCACCTACGCTACCGTAATTCATTTTCTGTTTCCCCCTTGGACTGGTGACGAGTTTAGTAGCTTAGTTGTTTATACATTATCATGGACCAACATATGACATTTTACTTTGATCATGGAATGTCTCAAGCAGAAAGAGCAGCATGTCTGTCAGTGTTAGACAATTATCATATTAGTGTTTGCTGCTTAAATAAAAAGAGGGAAAACTAAATCACAGCTTTGAATTTGTTTTACAGTATAAGGGATCATTACAATGAGATGATGTTGAGCTGTGAAAGAATTCTAACTTTTCATCCAGAATCAAGAAGACATAGTTATAGACATCCAGGTAATTATCACTACTCACTAGACAGTTAATGGACCAATACAATTTACGAAAGATTGATTATTAACCTTCATTAGAGGCTTAAAATAAGGAATTTATTTGACAGCATTGTCCTGTATGCTGATACCGTGAAGCAGGCAATTACAGCAGTCAATAAGTTGTTGATAATGGGAAGAAAAAAATAACGAGAGAGTGTCCTCTGTGGGCTTCTCTATTAATGTGATCAGCGTCCTTTTGTAATATCTAGCCAGCCTTTTCCATTGGATGTTCTAGATGTCAGCAATGCGTCACATTTTAACTAGCTAAGGATGCTATCTGCCCTGGAGGAGACGGCATATCCAAGAATCTCCATATTCCATATTTTTCCCAGTATGAGAAATTTAAAAACAAGCGTGTTAAAATAATCATTAATAATATTAGTGGGGTTCAAACACAGTTAAATGCACACTGACTTGGCATATGCCTTCTCCAGAAGCGAACTCCAAAACTCTTCTTTCACAGACGAATGCAGATAAACAAGCCGGCCCTCGCATGTCGGCAGGAAGTCATCAATCTTTACTTCCTTCCATTCCCCATACTGCCAGAACTGCAGAAAGAAAGAGGTGAACAGGGAGCTGAATTGGTTGCTGTTAGTCTTTACAAACTAGCAATGATCCAGGGAAATTTAGATGTCATTGTATAAAAAATGTATTTAACGCCTCTGATGATTGCAACCATCTGGGGAAGTTCATGCTTTAATGATCCTGAGCGATGTCGTCTGGAGGATGTCATGCCATCTGGTAAGGCTTCCCTTGGTCAATAGGTCCATGGGGAAAAGCCAGACAAACTCCAATCCAATAAAGACCCTAATAAAAGGTACCAAAGCAAGTAGGAATAGCCTGCACAGAATAAAGTAACTTGATATGTTTAAAAGGGAACCCCCTACGGACTACTGGGAGACTTCAATGGTCGTGTGGGGGATGATAACAATGCCTAAAGAAACGTGACTGGGAAGAATGGTCTGCGGGGTCCAACCCAAGAGCCGCTGGTGAGCCGGATCTGGCAGATAAAGACGAGGTTGGTGATCGCTGGGAACATCTGGCTGAAGCTTCTGTGTTAGACAAATCCAACTGACACTTCCGTAAAAAATGAATGGATTATGTTCAAGGCCAAAATCACTGCAGCACTGTCATGGTGTTCACCACTGGTGACGAAAACTCTCCAGTAGAAGGAGGAGACCTTCGGGGCAAAGCTTACTAAGAGGTCACCTGAGACAGGTGAAAGATCCCAGTGGCTAGAAGGGCAGCATCTAAGGCAGTCATGGTGGAACTAAATTATCAGACCAAGCTTGTTGTTTACCAATCAATATATGCCCCAATCCTTACCTATGATCATGACCAATGAGTAAAACATCATGGTTGCAAGTACATGCAGCCAAAATGATTCTCTGCAGGCTTGTGAGGCCAACTCTCCAGAACAGAGATCATTTTTATGTTTCAAAATATTACTTGGAAATAACAGAGGGACTTTGAAACAGAGCTGCTGCAGATCAAGGCAAGCAAGCTGAAGTGGTTTGGGCATTTTATAAGGATGCCATCTGGTTGGCTGCCAAGGCAAATTTTCTGGCCAGGATCCACCGGGCAGACAAACCCAGAGCCGACCCAGAATATGTTGGAGAGACAATTTCCCAGATGGCTTGGAAATATCTTGGCCTAGGATCCCCTGAAACAAACTCGAGGGCGAGGCTTCTGGTTGGGGCGTAACGTCTGATCTGATCTGCTCTCTACAGCCATCACCAGGAAAGAGGTGCGATGAATGAATATGATGCTAAATTTAAAGGATTACCAGCATACTGTCCATCACCGATGGGATTAATCCAACAGGAACCAATACAGTAATTTACCAGCGATTTACAGGAAATTCTCACCAAGCATGACTTTCAAAGCTTTTCACCTAATCGCTACGTCTAGTCTTAACCCTTACGAATGAATAGGCAGATTACGCCCTGTGATAGCTGACTATTACATCTGGTGGGATCAATGAGTGAGTCGAGGGAAAAGCAAGATCCTCAAGATCCTCATCGTGATCATTACCTCTGCAGGTGGCGACATGGATCAATAGACAGCACAAAGGTTTTCATTTTGATTGTTACTTAGTCTCTATTTGATATAGATCTAGCATTTTCTTTCCACATTCCCTGGTATTTGTAAATATTACCATTACCTCCCACAGTCCATCTATATTTTATTAAAGCAGATTGGCTTCTCTAAATTGCCCTTAGTGAGTGACTTTATTTGTGTTTATGTGCCTTGCGATGAACTGGTGCCGTGTGTGGGATGAGCCCTGCCTCTCGTCCTGTGCCTCCGAAAATAAGCATCAAGAAATGCAATGACGCAGTGTGTCTGCCAGCTACTTAACTTACATTGGATTGATATTCTTAGTTTGTTCCAGCCTATATGGAATTAAACATTTCATCATTATCTACAAATATACGTGCTGTCATATTATTATGTACAGATACACAAATTCTGTTGGTTTCATATTTTACCATATTTATATTCTGCTGCTACACTCCTGCTGCTAGTTATATAAAGGCAATTCATGTATATACTGTGTGTCTGCTCTCCTACTGTGTCCTGTGCACTGTGTGTGGTCTGTGTTCAACCCCCACGTTTACACTTCCGTATTTAATCTGCATCTTGCCCCTGTAATTGTGTACATATGCCCCTCCCCCTCATGTGTCTTATTTTACATCGTGGTCCCAGGTGAATGACATCTCGTACTACCATATACTTGTGTATGGGCTGGCTTGACTTGACTTGAATAGATACCTACTTTTAAAATCGAGCTTCAAAAATAGCAGCAGAACTGTGGAAAGTTCCTATTAATAAGCTCAGAACAGACTTTAATCTGCTGCAGTTTTGGGCGCAGTGGAGGACTGACCGACCTGGAACACAAAGCACCCGGTGTAACCTTCCTGGAAGCTCTGCCCGCAGGGCACCACACGCTCCAGCAGGTGGCGGTGCAGGGAAAGAGAAGTCACTCCCGACAGAAACCAGCAGTCACCTGAAGAAGATAGCAGCGATGTAATCTCCACGACATGGTTTGGAATCTCAGTGACCAGATACACAATTTTAACGCTACAGAGGGATCCCTTATAGCCCTTTGCCTTACTGACCCGCAAGAAACAGTCGACAAGCTCCAGAAAATTAACTTAAAGTGTTAATACACCAGTAGGTTCCTCCCCCTTTTTAAACATTTCACCAAGGAGTCACAGAGGCCAGTGGTCATTTAATGTAAGCCTTCATTAATTAACATAACAAAAATCAGGTCTAAACTGGTTTGCATTCATTTTAATATATTATAGATCCATCATGGGTGCAACACAAACATTTCAGCACTCACCAAGACAGCAGAAGCGCTTACCCGACCTCAGCCAGGTAAAGAGGCAGGTGTAGCAGCTCCTGAACCTCTCAGCTCTCACCGAGACAGCAGAAGCGCTTACCCGACCTCAGCCAGGTAAAGAGGCAGG
>JAODKF010000042.1:8046658-8056963 GCA_026779585.1 Mormyrus proboscirostris | reverse complement strand
CCCTCAGGCAGGACAGACACCCTCAGAGTGGACAGACTCCCTCAGGCAGAACAGACACCCTCAGAGTGGACAGACTCCCTCAGGCAGAACAGACACCCTCAGAGTGGACAGACTCCCTCAGGCAGGGACACCAGCTCTGACGCAGGCTGGAGCTGCTTCTGGAGATTCACTCAAGAATATGATTTGCATTTACCTGGAACAGACATTTTCACTTACTGTCCAGGGCTGACTTTCCCGAAACCTCCTTAATGCTGCGTTGTTTGTAAGTTTTATCTTTTAACATAGAACTTATGAACGACATAGCATTAAGAAGGCTTCAGGAAACTCTCCCCAGATAACATTAGGCACCCAAACAGTATAATCACTATAAAAACTCCCATTTAAATTGTGGCCCATTAGCTGCCTGTATTTGTGGCATTTTCTGCAGTGGTAGCTCTGCGGTACTCAGAACTACTTCCTTCAAAGGACACGTACAGGTTAAGAAAATCCTGTTTGTCATCTGTCCACTTTGATAAAGTGAGTAGACGCAGCTAATCGTTTGCCAGAATACATCTGATCCTTTGACAATCGATGGCTACCATCAGTGATGGCGGAAGCCCATGAGATGACCCCAGGCAAGCTTCTAAGCCACCCACCAATTTCACTTTGTCTTGGGGGGTCTTGAAGCCCTGGCAGTTTGCTAATTGCCCCTTGGAGAAGATGGCTGCTTAGACTGACTGGCCCCAGCTGCCATAAATCATGCTACCTTTATGCCACATCGTTTTGGTTTTATATCCTCATCTGAAAAGTCTTAGCTCATGTTCAAGACTCTGTTAATAAAACAGGAGATTAAAATTAAGCTCTTCAACATCTATTCATCATCACAATATATTACAGCCTCTGAAGTCACTCTGCCTGAGCTTCGGGGCAAATTACTGCAAAGTGGGTATAAGCTGAGGGTTTACCTGCACAGAAAATATGGGCCAACTATCGAGACAACAAACATCAGCTTTCCCTCCCTGAAGCTGCCTTCTACATGCTCTAGGAGGACAGTCTAGGAGTCATGGGTGCATCATCACACCCAAGCATGGTCTCTCACCAAGAGTCAGTCGAGAGAGATGAAATTCCAGCAATGAAATAGCCTCCCTTCCAATTGGCACTAATTTAGCTGTTAAATTTCATTAAAAGGCTTTCAATTTAGCAAAAAATGGACCATCAGGGATAAATCATTTAATTAACATTTATATATACTTACATTTATATTTAGTGTTTGTTCCTCAAGAGTACTGATTAATTTCACATAAATAAATTTTAATATTTGAGAGACTTCAAACAAAAACCTAAAAGCTGAATAATAAACCGGAGACCGATCTAAATATACTTTGTAAATATACGACCTCTGCTGCAGCATGCATTTGCACTGTCTATTCCGTCCATATTTCTTAAAGCAAACCTGTGACTGGTATTTGCATTTTAGTTTTCTTTCTGATGAGCATTAAGCGGTGTGGGGGGGGGGGGGGTGTAGAATTGGGAGGCCGATGCTGCAGGAAGCTCCGGACGAGGCACAATGAACCAGGACTGCAGAAGTAGCTGCAGTCGCTTTTCAGATTACAGGTAGATACTGTCAAGGAAGTGATGTGGCGTTTTTGATGTGCTCCAAGATTAAAAAACAAGAGAGCAGATAGGCTGCTGAGGTGCAGCCCCAGGCAAATACACAGTATCTGCACCACTTTCAAAACTATATTGTAATAAGAATAGAATAATTGTATATTATAGATAATAGCATATTTTTATTAGGGTACAGACCCCCCTTCACATCTATAACCAGAATAAGCAGTAAAAAGAATATAATATAGATTTATATATAATAATTATGTATAACTGGGGTTTTTGTGCATGTCTCATTTGTGCGTGTGTGTGTGTGTGTGTGTGTAAATATATATATATACAGGGTCATATACCATGCACCAGACCACCAGTAGTCTACACTTCTGTTTTTCTGTGAACATTTTTAGTATGTATTAGCTGAGGTACACAGTGTCAGCAATGAATACCCAAGATGTGCAGGAAGTTGAGCAACAGGTGGAATTTAAACAAAGAGCTTGACAGGGCATAAGCAAGTGCAGCGTTATTGACTTGGCTGGCGGGGATGCCCAGTCAGGCACTAGCACACATGTGCTGGCATTTACTGAAGTAAACTGGTTAAAACTTGGTTAAAGATTGTAATAGGTATTTTCTATTTTAAAGCCTTTTTCTGTTATGGGATATTAGTATTTTTAGGGGTTGTAGTCTTAAAACTAATCTTACAATACCGTTGTGTCAATGGTAACCATCTGCTAACTGCATGTCACCTTATATTGCAGGGAAATGTTTGCAGCCTATAACTCAGGTTAACCAATATTCCAGGCAAAAGCTTAATAATAATAATATAAATTCTCTTTTTGCCTGTCCATCATGCTCTCTATGAGACACAAACCCATATGTAGGTGAGAGCAAGCTTGCCAGTAAATGTCAGCCACATGCAGCCGTGCCCGGACGGTTGGTGGTTAAGGATTTTGCCCTGGCGCTCACAGACATGTGTCTGTTTCACGGACGCGCTCACAGCCATGTGTCTATTTCACGGACGCGCTCACAGACATGTGACTATTTCACGGAGGCGCTCACAGACATGTGGCTATTTCACGGAGGCACTCACAGACATGTGACTATTTCACAGAGGTGCTCACAGACATGTGACTATTTCACAGAGGCTAGGCGTAAACCAGTGACCTTCTGCTCACAAACATAGAAGCTTAGCCTACTGTGCCATATGCCATCCATAGATATGACTACACAGGCTACAATTTGTTGTAAAGTCAAAAACAGCTCATTGAGCAGAACAATTTTTAAGCTACTCAGCATGGATTAATGCCAAATCATTGTAGCAGTTTCTGTTAGCAAATATGAGTGCAAGACTTTTTATGAAGTTATGAAAGGGATAAGATTTGGTATGAGAAATTCACACATCGTACAGTAAAGTAATTCACCCAGGAGTAAGAATGTACACTGAGTGGAGAAGTGGAGGCCTTATTCTCGAACATCTGGGAGGTGATGCCTTTATTATATGCTTAGAAGTCCAAGACATTTCCTCAATATGACAAAGTAATAATAATTCTTCATCCAGTGCCCAAGACGGTAACAATCTGAATTAAATCAGAATTAAAAAGAAAAATTACAGGAGTAATTCATATTCACACTGGATTTCTATTCATTGGGTACCATCATAAAAAAATGGCACACTGTTCACGTATTCATTCCCAATTGGTCAGTGGTAGGACCTGACAGGCGTCTTGCAAATACAGTTTTATTTTATTAGCTATCGACTGTTAGGCTTCATTTGTCATTAACAATAAGCTGCTGCAATTTTTCCCCTAAATGGCTTCAAAGTAAACATGTATACACAGTGAGAAAGCCCAGGCGAAATACTGATAAATATGTACAGCAGCGATTCTCAACCCGTGGGGGGGTCACAACAAGTTCTGAAAGGGCTAAGAGGCAGAGTTGGAAATGTAAGCATTTTAAAACTTGCAAGCTCCTATGCTGGTCCACGATCAGGTTTCCCATCCCCAATCCTATAATTAAATTAAACAGGTCTTGAGTCTGCAACTGCTTGCACAAAACTGGTGAACACTCAGCCAATCCAAGAAGCCAAACCACAGATGCTTAATTTAAAATTCACTGGCACTTCCAGTCAGATTTGTGCCATAGGAATTGATTAGCGTAAATGGCAGATTGTAGCATTAATGTAAACCTATTCTTAATATAGGGTCGTGACTGAGCTGGCTTGGGGAAAATGGGTAGTAGTGCAAAAAAGGTCGAGAAACGCTGGGTTACAGGATATCGATGGAATATGGAATGCCAAATTTGGACTACCAAACAAAAATGACATCATTTTGATTAACGACCTGCACCTGTCACATAGGAAAGCTTGCAGGGAATCCCTACGCTACAACTGTGCTGATCCTTCCTTTATTGTCCTTTATATGTTACCTGCATTTGCTCTGAGCAACAGACATGGATGATAAATACTTTTAGTGTCACGTCTCTTGCTAAACTAAACTTACACCAAATACTTGACAACACAACACTGCGTAGCTCTGATGCTACTGCAGAGGAAACCACGATGGTGTAAACAGGCTCCACATCATGGCAAATAGAACTTGTTTGTTTGTTGACCTTTACATCTTCATACTCTGGATCCCAACCACCGTCACCGTCCGCATAAACTTTCCGCTGTCTTTATATGAGGGTCCACAGGCTATTAATAACCTGTGTTGTCTCACATTGTAAGAAAAACAGACAAAATATGACGACAGGCCCTTATTATGACTAATCTGTATATATATAATTGTTGTCAGCTACTGACATTATCAGTGGCTCAGCCCTGTGAATTTAGAGTGTAAAAAGTCTGTGGCTTTTAATCCGATAAACAGTAATAATGCACTGTTTGGAAATGAATACAGTATTTATATTTCGCATAATGAATACCACAGAGTAAATTTCTAGCAAGAAGGTCCTTGCTGATTATTAAGAACGTAATTCAGATATGTTCAAAGTAGGGTGCCTTACTGTTAACTCATTTTTTTCATTGTAGTCACCATGTTTGTCACTTGTGCATTGTTTGCTGTATGTTTAGCGTTATGGAGTCGGTAGTGGGTGGATTGTGGTGATTTCACTAAAGGACGTTCCAAGTCAGAAAGTTCCACAAGGAGGGCGGTGGGACGGAGAGTGGTCCTTTCCGAAGCATTCTCGCTATTATTTACCGGATATTTCTGATCATATACACAATGGCACCTTTTTAATTGGAGTTGCCATCACGGGGTGGGTGCAGTTATACTATTATATTTAGAAGCGAGAGAGAATTGAAAATGATGCTAAGGCAATAATTTATTAATCAGTCCAGGCAGTAAGAACTCCCGACTGGGGAGGGGTATTCCATAATACTTACCAACTTGGGGACGGGATCAACGCTGTTGAATCAGGGGGGGCAGATTTATTGGGGATGTAATCAGTAATGAACAAAACATTAATACACTATAATACCTGATCTAGTTATGCTACAGTTAATGCTACAATAAATCAGCAATTACATCATAATCAATCATTTTCACTTATTCATTTTTTTACCCACAGGGCATTGGAGGGTCGTAGATACCCTGGCAGAATTTCTAGGCCATTCAATTCAACAGAATATGGCTTAATATAATATTAAGATTTAGAATATGAACTCATTTTATATATTCTAATGCGTTACACTAAAACCTTTCAGATTTTACCAGTGTTACATTGTCCATTGTTCTGAACTGTCAGGATTAGAATCAAGAGTAAACCCTTACAGCAATAAACAGCTCAGTGTCCAGCTTTAGATTAGTTAAACAACACAAAACTACAAACTGTCACACTCAGGTAGGAAACCAGAGGCGGGACCCAGAATGCAGGAAACACCCGGTTTATTATGGCACCGATAAACTCCAAATCCAAATGGCAGCACTGGAGGCGTAGTCGGGGACGGAGCAGAAGGGTCGTAAGCCAAGGGGATCAGTCCTACACGATCACACCGGGCACGGGGCAGGGCAGGGCAGGAGGCAGGAACAGGCAGGAGGCAGGATGACAGGCGGTCCGGGACGGGCAGGCGGAACAGGCAAGGAGGACAGCGCAGGCAGGATACGCGGGGCAAGAGAGAGAGACGAAAGACGATCAACCGCGTAGAAGGCACATTTAAACAATGACAACAATACTTCGCAAAGTCTGCTGGTCCAGCACTGTCCTTTTAACTAAAAGGGGCGGTTCCCTTCCAGGTTGCGTCCGCTGTTGGGCGTGGTTCTGGTCCCGATGTGACAAGAACAATATAGAATAGTTTAATAGAAGCTTGGCAGAATAGTTACTGTACACATCTGTGGACCCTTAATCCCCAGATCCATCCTGTGTGTCATGGAGAGTGAGATGGAATAGGTGAAAGGAGAATTCCCCCATGGGGATGAATAACATGTAATTATTATTATTATTATTATTATTATTATTATTATACAAGTCATAGAAACAACAGACTGACTTAATTTCACTACCTGCTTTGATGTTCTTTTATTCTTTGAGTGTTGATTTTTTTAATCATCGTCATGGTAATTTTATTCTTTTCTTCCATATAATGTAAAATGTAAAGTCTGAACAAAAATATATATAGTTCTTATAACTACTCATTTTTACCGTTGCTCATAAGAAACATGTGAAGGAGAGCAGGAAAATGTTGAGGGGTAGAGTGTTCCCGAATTATGTAATGCAAAGACACTGAGAGAATCTCGTCACCCTGTGATTTCAGGCACGGAACAAGCAGAATGGAGAAATGGCCGCTCTCAAGATCATCAAGATGGAGCCAGGTTTGTCTTGTTCTCTCACGGACCGTCACAGTACATATCGCAGGCCGACTAGTGAATAATCATATGAATACAATCAGAATATTAGAACATTCAAAAATAAATGTAATCTCAGGGAATGGTTCAGAAATATTGCGAGTATGACATCAAGACAGTGTTCATCTGAATAGTACTTGGGGGTTATTTTCAGATTTTTTCTTCATGTTCAGACAGTTCATTTCTATAGACTCAGTAAGGTATGCATCTGGGCAAAGGTAAACACAAGGTATGATACATAAGGTATGCATAAGGTATACATGAGGTATACATAAGGTATGCATAAGGTATACATGAGGCATAAGGTATGCATAAGGTATACATGAGGCATACATAAGGTATGCATAAGGTATACATGAGGTATACATAAGGTATGCATAAGGTATACATGAGGCATAAGGTATGCATAAGGTATACACGAGGCATACATAAGGTATGCATAAGGTATACATGAGGTATACATAAGGTATGCATAAGGTATACATGAGGCATACATATGGTATGCATAAGGTATACATGAGGTATACATAAGGTATGCATATTGTATACACGAGGCATACATAAGATATGCATAAGGTATACATGAGGCATACATAAGGTATGCATAAGGTATACATGAGGCATACATAAGGTATTCATAAGGTATACATGAGGCATACATAAGGTATTCATAAGGTATACATGAGGAATAAGGTATGCATTGGGGCAGATGTGTTGTCTTTGTGGCTATCCTTTCTGCAGGCCTTTCTGATTCAGATAAACTGAATATATAATAGAAATTTAATGTATGCTTATTATTTAATAATCTTCCAACCACTGATCTTGGTCAGGGGAGGCCTGCTGCCTATTTCAGGGAACATACAGCACAACCTTGGATGGGATGTCAATACACCACAGGGCACATATACTCACTATATTATTTATTATATGAATCAGTTTAACACCATGACTTTGGACTGCAGGAAGATCCTCAAATGATATTTCAGGTTCAGAAAGATTAAGGTTTTGTTTCAACCAACCAGCTGAGTACTCTGTGATTGTGACTCTGTATACTCAATTGGTTGGTTGAAACAATTTTTTTGTCTGAACTTTTATGTTTAAGAAAGTTCATAATGCCTGCCAGTGGTAAGATGAGATGGTAGAGACTCCTTCTGCGTAAATGGACTTGTTGGACCTTTTAGAAACATTGCAGTTTTGTATTCATTCTCCGAGAATTCATTCAAAGAGAATCAATTTACAAATAAGCTCATGTAGTAACAAGATGGATATCAGGGGTGTATTTTTTCATTGCTTAATTCCTGTAACACATAACAGTGTACTAACCACATTATACATAAAACTGAAAGTACTCATACTGTAAGGCACTGAGGCATATGGCTCATCTCAGGCTTAATTCATAGCTTTTGTTAAGCCCAGTCAAACTAACTGAGCTGTGCAGCTCAGTCTTTTCTACCCTTACAGTTAGGATTGATTTTGGGTGTCATAATTATGTCTTTTTTTTTTTTTTTTACATTTTCCGATATATCACCTGCAATTCACCCCCATATCACCACAAAAGGGTCCCATACAGGGGTGGAACTAAAGGCCATCGTGTTTTACAATAATAAATTTCAGTGTAAATAACGTCATTTTCAGCATATCATTTATTAATTTTTAGAATTTGCTTATTCACTCTCGCATCCTCATGTATTTTTTAAGTGTACATCAGGACACTTTGGTGAGGGGGGTTGAGTACAAAAATTACGCATTAATTAAGCTTACCAACATCCCTACTAATTCTTCACTCTGAAAAATTAAAAATCTAACATCAAATACTGGTTGGTCAGGCCGTTCAAACTGATTGGTTAACTGGGAAGAGTCTAAAGCTGGGATTAGCCAAGAAGACCCTGTGCATATCATCGCCTAAGAATTTTTAGACAGGCTGTGATATACATTCTATATTTTTGTACTCACCTTTGTACTCCCATATTTAAAAAGTACACAGAAAAAGGCACCAACAAAGTGTCATACATTGGATATGCATGAAGGCCATAGAAAGATAAACATGTTTTGGTTGCAGAAGTGGCGACGTGTTGTATAGTGAAAAGGCTGTGTGCGAGATTGGTGGATTTTTTAGGTAGGAGCAAAAGGGATTTCCCTGCCATTTATGGCATCAGTGAAACCTGCTGCCTACAAAATACACTTTTGCCCCCACTTTACACCATTCATAACAGGTATGTGTTTTAGCTGTGGGGGAGGGTTAGCGGGGAACAAGTGTGAGTCACAGGATATGATGTGCCCGGGGGGAGGGGGGGGCACAGAAAATGGGTTAGAATGACATGAAACCAGGTTTCGTGAGGACTTAGAATTACAAAACACCGTGCAGAAGAGGACAAATACACAAAACAAAGTTAAAAACAAGAGAACATGTGTTGAAGTAGTTCTTCAAAATTATCCAAACCATATCTCTGTTCAGTATAGATTGTAATACGTACTACTGCTGCAATGACATTGACGTGGTATAAGTAGGATAAGGAGTGTCGTGCTGACAGGAATTTTATACACATCACATAAGAAGCAAGTAAATGAATAAACATCTTCCACTTGAGCGATGTAGCTGATGAATAACTTGACTGTGCTTCATTACAGCTCATCCATTCATTATTAATTAGGCTAGTTAGGTTGAAGAATCGATTTATTATTTCTATTCTAATGTCATGTTGCTGCAAAATCCCTACAGAGGATGACTTTTCGGTGATCCAGCAGGAAATTGTGATGGTGAAGAGCTGCATGCACCGCAACATCGTAGCTTACTATGGTAGCTATATCTGGTAAGACTCCGCTGATGAGGTGTAGTATACATGACCAGAGTAAAAAAATGTGCCGGTATCAATGAATGTGTGCTGTCCATTGAAGTTCCTCATTCAAAAACAAGAACACCAGAAATTGTAGCAATTGTTATATGTCCTGTTGTTTGCTGTTACACCAAAGATGCAACCAAATGTCTTGCAAATGTTAAATAAATAGACATGGAAAAATCATTGAATAACTTTCATTTAATCTTTGCATGTTTACCCACTAGGTCATTATAAAAGTTGTTTACTGGGAAAACACTGGATTATATAGCTTTTGTAAAAATTCAGTAATATAGCAAAAAATAAAAATAATGCACTATTTATTTTATAATACAGTAGATTTGTTTTTGTCCCAAGAATCACAATGTCTTCCATCCAGACCACCACAGGGTATGAGGCAGGGATACATCCTGGATGGGATACAAGTCTCTCACACGCACAAACACACACACACGTTTGCAATTATATCTTTGTGGGGACTCCCCATTCATCTCTATGGGGAAGCCTCTTATCAGAACATAACCTTGACCTACCCAGCCCTAATCTTAACCATAAGTAGCCAAACAGAATACAAGACTTTTGGCATTTTTAGATTGATATTGTATTCACATATTTATATTAAATTGAGGTTATCCTTGTGGGGACCAATAAAAAAATGTCCCTACAAGGTAAAAAGTTACAGATTTTTATCACACTGTGGGGATAAAAGCACAGATGTACAGAGATACATTACAAGCAGCTTATGGATACCAGTTCACAGAGACACATTACAAGCAACTTAGGGATACCAGTTCACAAAGACACATTACAAGCAGCTTAGGGATACCAGTTCACAGAGACACATTACAAGCAGCTTAGGGATACCAGTTCACAGAGACACATTACAAGCAGCTTATGGATACCAGTTCACAGAGACACATTACGAGCAACTTAGGGATACCAGTTCACAGAGACACATTACAAGCAGCTGGGATACCAGTTCACAGAGACACATTACAAGCAGCTTATGGATACCAGTTCACAGAGACACATTACAAGCAGCTTAG
>JAODKF010000042.1:8002909-8028319 GCA_026779585.1 Mormyrus proboscirostris | reverse complement strand
CCACCACCACCACCCTTGTGTCTGACTCCTCCAGGGAATTCCACTCCTGATATAGTACAGGTCAACCAATTGGACTGCAGCACCCTGCTAGTGCTCCTGGAGAGTAAGGCACCGTTTCAAATTTCTATGCTCTGCAAAAAAGTGTATCGGTAGCATGATTTAGCAGTTGCAGTGGTGGAGTATATTACCTTACATCAGATAACTGTGAATTCCCAGTGTAACAGTTGTATCTCCTTCAACAGAGCTGGTGATTTGTGGCACCATGTTATTCTCATTTACTACACATTGCTGACATGTGACCTGTAGCTCTTCTCAGTACTATTGTAATCAATAGGATAAGAAGTGCCTCAAATGCAGCTTATAGTCAGACGAGACTTATGGGTAAATGTGAAGTACCGCTGTGGAATAACATGACAAAAGACAATTGGTGGACATGTATAAATTGTTTCATTTGGATGACGCAAGAGATGTTTTTTTTACAGAGACTGTACATATTGTGAGCCTAGAGGGTTCTCCAAAGAGCCAATGCAGGCTGCAGACTGAGACAAACTTCTCCTTCAGCGTGGAGGCTGTAGGTACGAACCCCAGCAAAGACGGGTTGAACAGTAATTAGAATAGGCTGGGGATAAAATGTTTATTTTGATGTCTTCCCCAATGAAACGTATAGAAATTAAATTGAGAGTAGACCTTCCTGGAAAATGGTTGATAAACATCAACAGGAAAGGCTCATAGCTGCAGAGAAGGGCCTGATAGATTCGACTGACGCATATTCATGTTCTTGCAGTGTTTTTTGAAGACACCTTGCTAGCAATGTGGAGACACGGGTGGCAGCGAAGAGGAGAGTGCTTCTCAGACATCCTGCAGGAGATCACAGATCCCAAGAAGGCTTTCCGTCTCGTGGGATGTGACAGGTGTCCCTACACGCACATAAATTCTCCTGCAATTGCACACACTCCTACAATTAAAGCACGTGTCATAGATGAGCAGTGACCGATCACTTGGATTGCACAGACAGAAAGTCATACCCCTCACATTTTGAGACTGGGTGGCTTTCAAGTGTCGTTCTATGTATGTGAGTATTGACAAATGGTGTCTTTGTATTATTTTCCCACAGGACGGTTGTCATGGAAACACGGCAATGTGAAGACCAGTCGGGGCTCAGTAACCTGTATGTCCTGGAAATCGCCGAGACTTTTGTCCCAAGTACTTGAGTTAAAATATATGCATAGGGAGACATGCTTATCTATAGCTGTTGCATCCCTTTTATGACCTGTGAACATTCCAGAAACTCTGACAGCCCTTGTGAGGTCACAATTCTCCAAGTCAAGCTCAAACTAGATTTTTTTTACTCATCTTCATTACTTCCCCAAAGTTATTCTATATTTCAGATGTTTTTTTGTTAAATGGTAACATCACATATCAAAAGACTTTCCAACCAATAACTCGTAGACATGAGAAGTTCATCCAACATGCTGGTATTTTCAGTGCAAAATACAACCAATTGGACATTGTATAAACAGTTCTTTTTTCTTTGTGATTTCACTCTCACAAACACAGGCACAAAGCTGAAATTTTTAAAAACTGTGGAAGGAGCAAAAAAAGAGAGAAAAGAATTATAACATAAATGTTATTTTCAGCAAGTTTTTCACCACTAATAAGAATCATTTCCGTAATAATAATTTCGAGTGATGTATGTCTTGATTCCAAGCCACGTTCATCCATAGTCCGAATCTGCGTCCTATTTAACCAGCATGACATTATGTACAGAGCTGAGTAATTCAGGTCCAGAGAGTAAAGATCCAGACCAAGATTGTGTTTCAACCAACCAGTTGAGCATAAACAATCACAGTCACAGAGAACTCAATTGATTGGTTGAAACAAAATCCCGGTCTGGATTTTTACCCTCTGAACCTGAATTACCTAACTCTGATTATGTACACAAATAAACCTTATGTGTCACAGCACATCAGTGGCCTGCAAACGAGATACTAAAGTGGTCTGCCGGTTCATACTACTCCACCTATTAACCTCAGATTTCCTGAAGCACGTCCCATGCTCTCTGATTTTACCAGAAAAAGTGAGGTAACTCAAAAAGCTCAGAAACTTTTCAGTAAGCTGTTTTTCTAAATATGAAATATATAACTACATATGATTACAACTAATGTGCATTTATTCAAAGGAAATATTTCCCAAAAAGTATACAAAAAAAATCTGTGACTTGGCTGTTTGTAGATAACACCATGAAAAAAGTCGTTAAGGCTTGAGAGCTTTTATGCTCTTTCCAAATATACTTGTCTAACTAAACATCCTACTTAAATGTTTAATGTTAAATGTTCTATTTGTGGCATGTAATTTTCTCTGTATATTTAATTATGTAATAAAACTGTGTTGCTAAGGCCCAATGTATTTAACATTGCATTTTTTGGTGTAAATTGTGGTAAATTTATGTAAAATGAGGGGGAAAAAGCAAAACCGGTATGCAGGTGAATGATTGATTGGTTTATTGTATTTCATCATTATTGCTGGGTCATTATTATATGTTAATTTAGCGTTACCCGGACTATGTTCTAAGTCATTAAGTTATTACCCAGCTAAATTGTAATCACACAACGCGCGCCCAGAAGACAAGGAAACCTTTTTTCAATGAGTCATTCAATTCCGATGTGCAGATTATCGTTTTCTTAAATCAGTACAGCCTACATTAGATTTAGTGGTCAATAACTTTACCCTTCTGGATATATATATATATATATATATATATATATATATATCTTTGCAGAAAAGTACTAATATATATTCGTGTATTAGAATATATGTTTAAGATTTTGTTATACTGCCAGATGCATATGAAGTGCGTTGCTCCGTTCACACCCAGTGTGCACCCAGATCAAAAATAGCCCAGTATTTTACAAGGATGAAGGGGATCGTGTCGCCGGCTGCTGTACACGCTCCTCAGTGACGTGCCTTGCCGGTGTCCCTTAGCAGAAACATTGATTGCCTCTGCTGCTGCTGCAAATCCAACATGGTCCACGCAGGGAAGCAGGATGAAGGACAACGACAGGACGTGTAATGCATCCATCGCCAGCGGCAATATTTGCAGCGGCTGAATCCCAGCATCATGCCGAAACCCTCCCATAGCTGTTGTAGTTTTTGATCATTATTTCCAGGTCAGGGTCTCGGTTTCCTGTGCGGCTTGTTTGTATTAAAGATGGCCGGTGATGGAGGCGCCCTAAAGGATATTAATGAGATTAAATCCCAATTCCGGACAAGGGAGGGTTTTTACAAACTGCTTACCCTGTCGGACTCACAGCAGCGGGGCGGTATACCACGGGGTCTGTCCACGAGTGCCGCCGTGGGTCCCGGGGCCGGACCGGGTTCGGTACCCGGTGGTGGCGGCGGAGGGCCGGTTCAGGGGCCCGGGGCTACCTCCTCTGCCACTGCCGCAGCCAACTCCTCTCCAACCGGTTTCCTGCCCCCGGTCCGGGTGTCCATGGTGAAGCTTCAGCCAGAAGATCCCAGTGAGGAATCGGAACGAGTTTGCTTCAATATCGGCAGGGAACTTTATTTTTATACCTACACGAACATCAAGAAGGTAAGACGATCGGAGAAGCAGCAGGACAAACTTGACAAGAGGAAAATGTGTTAGCCAGCCACCCGGTTAGCACACTATGGATAACTGGCTAGATGCATCCTGCAAGTATACGCCAGATATCCTAATACTCTTATTATTT
This sequence comes from Mormyrus proboscirostris, assembly GCA_026779585.1. NCBI lineage: Eukaryota > Metazoa > Chordata > Actinopteri > Osteoglossiformes > Mormyridae > Mormyrus > Mormyrus proboscirostris. The sequence goes on along the minus strand of JAODKF010000042.1, from coordinate 8,024,588 downwards.
TAATCTGTTGGAACAAGGGAAGCCATTGTGTATTTGAACAATATTTTATGCATGGATAGATGATTCAGCACAAGATACTGAGCATTGCTTTGGGTCGGGGGCGTGCTAATTATGGTCATGCATAAACGATCGCCGCTGGGAAATTGACAGAGAATAAAACGTGTCCTACGAGATCTGACCCTTCGCGGTGACGTACCTTCTTGTACCTCAAAGCGTCTGGAGGCCGTATACTGAGGAATTTGGGTTTAAGGCAGTCGTTTTTGCTATATGTGTACTGATCAAAGTAGTATTTGAAACTGCGATTGCCAATATGTGTGTTATATCAAAAGGCAATGTTTGTGAGTGTAAAGACGTGCTGTTTGTCACCCATACCCGCAGATTTAGGTGGTAAGGGATGTCCCCTCTTTGACCTATGCAAAAAGATTGTTAAACTGATACGTTCGCTAGTGATAATCTTTAATAGAATCGATTAAGGTCAACCAATACAAATGACATTTTGCTAAGAGACAAACAGCCACGGTATGCGAGAACTTGGGTAAAATCCCCGACGGCAGGAAACCTGACCATTTAAAAGCGTCCTGTGAGAAATCAATAGGTAAGAGATACAAAAAAATTCAATCCCACTCCAGTCCTTATGGGTTGTTGTGTTACTTTATATGCGTTCTTCAATTGCTTATTGTATGGAATCTGTCTTTATTAATGTCATTTTGGTCTTTATTGCAAACTAAGATGGACTTGGCAGTTGACATTGTCTGTGCACTTCAATCCCTAAAACTTAAAATATTTGTCAGAAGTACCAAATTGCCAAGGAGGTATCTTCTATTTTTGTATTATACAAATATTCAGGTGCTTACCATTTCAGATTAATAACAGCAATTAAATAACCGGATGGAAGTGGACGAGGTCAGTGCAGTATTAGCAGATTTTCAATTTTCTATATAAAAGCTGTGTAAAAATCTTGTGTCCTCTAAAACAAATCTCTGAACCACAAGATTGATAATTTGGTAAATGGATGGCGTACGTTCTGATTTAGGGCTTTTGAGGACTCCGTGATGTTAATATGCATATGGATGGCGTACGTTCTGATTTAGGGCTTTTGAGGACTCCGTGATGTTAATATGCATTTGATCTAACTGGTACATGGTTTCTCTCCACAGGCTGTAGACCTCAGCAAGCCTATTGACAAGCGCATCTACAAGGGCACCCAGCCCACTTGCCATGACTTCAATCAGTACTCAGCCACTGCTGACAGTGTGTCGCTCATCGTGGGCTTTTCCGCTGGCCAGGTTCAGTACCTGGACCCCATCAAAAAGGAGACTAGCAAGCTTTTCAATGAGGAGGTGCGTCTCTGCTTCTCTGTGAAAGATTTACACGCTCTGTCTGTCGACACGCCATGTATTTACTTCGGCACATGTGTTGTGTGCTTATATTGTTGCATTACCGTCCATAATAATAATAGTAATAATAATGGTAAATAATAATAATACCTTTATTTGTGTAAGCCAAGTGGCATTTGACATCATAACAGGCAGAATCAGCAGAGGAATAACGTCACCGAAAATACTTTAGTGTCTTTGGTTTTTAGTCTGGACTTTGGAACGGCAAGTAAACATTGGTCAGATGACCTCAAAGGTCTAGCGGTTTTGATAGCGTTCTAGCAATTCGGGTGCATGGGGTGAATCTCAATACCGCAAAGGCCATACTTGTGGTCTTGGCAAAACTGGTCTTTCTGATTTGCCTTCCAAGAATGAACAAGAGGCGCAATGAATAATGGGATTAGTCTTGTTAGGCGAGGATGCGACTGATGCGTCCTTGATATCTAAGGCGGAGCAAGACCAGCATCCGGGGATTTTTACCATCCCCATGTACTTTTGTTCTTAGTACTGGAACTGATCTTCAGCGATGGAAGATGACATGAAACGGGTACACAGGAACACAAGTATGGTCAAGTACGCAGATTGAGATTCACCCAGGCTCTGGAGCTTGATCATGCAAGGCCTAAAAGTGATTAATAAAACTCTAAAATAGATTCTGAAATGAACTGGAAGCCAGTGAAGTGATGCCAAAATTGGGCCAATATGTTCACAAGTCTTTGATCTAGTATTAAGCCCCTTTACGGAATAAGATGATATAAAACACTGCAGTTATTCCCCTCAGTGGTACAGTGGGAAGGCAGACTCAGGATTAAAAGCTTCATTTTGCCAAGTACATTTTATGTGTTGCACTGGGTTTTTTTTGGCAGTGATATTTTCATTTTCACACATAACATTCCTTACATGTCCTTACAATATAAATAATACTGAAAATGCTGACTGGTATTTACATGCAATGCAAATGGTCCTTAATACTCAGTGCACACAGATAACATCCAGTGCAGATAGAGCAGTGTCAGCGTTAGGGCCAGTAGGCCATGTGACCATGGCTTGGTGTTACGCAGTATTTTTGCTCTCGTGGGGGTGGGGGCTCCCTTGTGGGTGTAATTGGGAGGATAGTGTTCTCCTCCCAGTGTGTTAAGCGGCTCGGTGGAGCCCGTCGTGTGCAGAGACCGACAGGAAGCGGGTGGCTGATGCGCCGGGGGAGGTGGCTGGTGGTTCAGTGGGGGTGCTGAAATGTGATAAATTTAACATTCCAGACTGAATGGGTTAAAAATTAGGGACAATAAAACAGTTTGACCATATTGGGAACATAAGAGGATATATTTATAGGGAAAACATAGGATGTCATTTTCATGGCACGCTTCTTTAAACACTTGGTTAAAAAGATAAAAAAAGATACTCATGCTGTGAATCAAGTGATGTTGATTAATGCAGAAAGACTCCAAATTACCCTTTTGTATATAATATGGTAAATGGCAAAACTGTATACTGTGTACAGTAATTCTTTGTATAACAGGGTCTGCAAAGTGCAAAATAACACAATGCAAATCTCTATAGTGAAACACTAAAGGTGATTGTTATTTCAAATAAAATAACACAATGCAAATCTCTATAGTGATACACTAAAGGTGATTGTTATTTAAAATAAAATAACACAATGCAAATCTCTGTATTGATACACTAAAGGTGATTGTTATGTCTACCAAGTGATAAAACCTTCCTAAGTGGGAGAACTGGGATATTGCAACAGCGCAAATCTCATACAGGATTTACAGAGGGTGGACAAAATAAACATCACGTGAAAAGGACATTGAATTTACAGTAACTAAATGGCTATTAAATCACGGTTACAATGATGAGTCATATTGGATTTGATTCCAGTTAGCAGTATGTGTTGGCAATGAAAGAGCCATGAAAATCAGCACTTTGATATGTGACAAATAGAGTTCTGAAGACAGGGCCTGAATCGCTGGTGTACTGAGTGCAGTAACTGCAAAATTATTTAATCTGTAAAATAGAACAGACACAGAAATCATGACTGGATGTGGATAGGAACAAAATGAGCTGGAGAGGCACATCATGGAATATGTGGTTAATACCATAAAAGTACAGAATCAAAAATTAATAGAGAACCAAATCAGTGCTCTGCTGCGGTCTCAGAAGTGCATGCTGGGAGCTTCATAAAGCTGTTTCTTGTGGCCGGGTTGTTATTCAGAACGGTTTGTATGAAGGACTGATGCTTGACGATGGGTAGCTTAGTATGAAGATCCCTGAGCAATTGAAAAAAAAACTGTGGCCTGATGAGTCATATTTCACTCCTTCCTCTAAATCCGGGGGGGGGGAGACGGTTACGGAAAGCCAGAAAATACCTTCAACCTACAGCGTGTGTCAGTGTGTGTCACATGGTCTGAATATGAGGCCATTTTACAGAGCAAGGTGCATCTTGTGGTTCAGTCTGTATTCCCTCAGTAATGCCTCAGTTTAAACTATTAAACTCAGGAATGGTTTCTGGAGCTCAGGGTGCGAATGATTTTCACGCCTCATCACAGAACTAGACGCTTTTCTGCTTGGAAAGTGGCCCCATCACACACTAAACAAAAGTTTAGGATTTGCATGACATTCCAAGAGAGATTGAAGCTGTTCTGAAGGCCAGAGGCTTGGTCCTGTTCCTCATCAGGTCCTTCACAGATGTATTGTTAGATGTTTCTGTTATTTTGTTCGCCCACTGTACGTCATTATATTGCTTTTTTTGGTAATATGTTCTTGGCAGCTACTGCAGTTTTCCATGACTATAAGTGGCACATGACTTTGGGGAACAGTCCAGAAATCCGCTGCGTAAACAGCCTACAGCAGCCTCATGGTGGGCAACCTTACCAAGTTAGGTTGGTCTGTTTCATAGATCAGTGTCTCCAAATCCAGTGCTTCAGAACCCACTGTCTGTCCACGTTATTTTTCTCTCCCTGAGCAAAAGTGTTGCTGTCTGGTAAAGACCTGGGAGGGAGCAAAAACGTGGAGCGTCTGTGGTTCTCAAGGACCAGATTGGGACTGCCACAGAAAAACAGATTTTTCTAGGAGGCAGATTCAGTGTTATCCAAAGAATTTTATAATAATCACAACTTTATTGATCCCCGTGGGGAAATTCCTTTTTTGGGGAAATTCTTTTTTTTACACCTCCCTCAACTTGCTCTTTGTAGAGCAAGATGTCCGTGAAGGGCTGCCACCTGTTGGGGCGCCCAGGGAGCTAAGGGGTTAAGGGTCTTGATCAAGGACCCGCAGACATGCTGAGGCTGGGTTTGAACCTGCGACCTTGTAAAACCGTCTTGTAAGACTTGCAAACCGTCCGACAAATTGCTGATATAAAAATAACACGCTAATGTTGACAGTCGTAACGGAAGTCTTCGGTGCTGTTCTTTGTCAGATAATTTAATAGCTAGTTCTACGTCTGCTTTAAAATTGTTCATTCATATTCCATATGGTTCTGATTGGTTTGGACCTTTTGATAATGGTCGTCTCAGGATGTTGTACAAGAATGTTATGAAGATCTCTATATCCCAAAAGAATGCACATGCGCTATATATTACACCTCAAAATTAAGTTTAACTTGCTTTCCATTATAACCCAATTAATTGGGCCATATTTCAGAAAATTCACTCTTTGAAATAAGTAATACTAAAATGCTAGTCTCCAGTATAATGAATATGGAAAAATATGAAATGATATTTGTCACATAGATAGTTCTATTAAGGTAATCATGTAAATTCAGTGCATTGAACTTTGAAATACTACTTAAACACTTTAAAACCTGGAATCTTGAGTGGCGAATTAAGACATCTATGTCCCTGTAACATAAAGTTTGACACAGACTTTTGAACATTACCCTAATTTCCCATTAAATGACCCATTAAATCCAAATTCCTTCCATCTGTCCATCTTCTAAACTCTTCATGGTCAGAGTCATGGGGATGAATGTGGATTCTTGGATGTGAAGTATCTCAGATGCTTACCTTAACTTTCTGTCTTCCTCACTCCCTGAACAGAGGTTAATAGACAAGTCCAAGGTGACATGCCTGAAATGGCTCCCCAAATCGGAGACACTTTTCCTGGCCTCTCACGCCAGCGGCCACCTGTACCTGTACAACCTGGAGCACCCTTGTGGCACAGCTGCCCCCCAGTACTCCCTGCTGCGCCAGGGGGACGGCTTTGCCGTCTACGCCTGCAAGACGAAAACGCCACGCAACCCACTGCTTCGTTGGGCGGTGGGAGAAGGGGGACTCAATGAATTTGCCTTCTCTCCTGATGGCGTCCATGTCGCATGTGTAGGCCAAGATGGATGTCTGCGAGTGTTCCACTTTGACTCCATGGAACTGCAGGGTGTCATGAAAAGCTACTTTGGGGGACTTCTATGCGTCTCCTGGAGTCCCGATGGCAAGTACCTGGTTACGGGCGGCGAAGACGACCTGGTGACCGTCTGGTCCTTCGCCGAGAGTCGTGTTGTAGCCAGAGGCCACGGCCACAAGTCCTGGGTTAACGTGGTAGCCTTCGATCCTTTCACCACCAGCCTGGAAGACGAGGAGCCGACAGAGCTGAGCGGCAGCGAGGAGGACCTGCAGGGGGCGCCGCACTTCGGCCGGGTACGCACCAGCAGCACCCTGTCCCGCCTGTCTCGGCACAGCTCCAAGGGGGGAACGACCTCCGTCACCTATCGTTTCGGCTCAGTCGGGCAGGATACGCAATTCTGCCTGTGGGATTTAACGGACGATGTGCTGTACCCCTGCCTGCCTTTGTCACGCGCCCTCACCAACACCTTCAGCACCACCATCCCGCCATCAGTCAGCGGAGGTAGTAATACGTTGGGCGGAGGTGGAGGCGGTATGACCGGGGAAGGCCACCTTCATCCTACTCACCCTCACCAGCCTCCACCGTTACCCCGGTCCCTCTCTCGCTCCAACTCCTTGCCCCACCCTGCAGTTGCCAACGCCTCCAAGGGTCAGGGGGGCACGGATGGCGGCGGCGGCTCCAGCAGCGGCATCACGCCGTTCAGCATCGGCCGCTTCGCCACGCTGTCCTTGCAGGAGCGCAAGTCGGACAAGTTGGGCGGGGGCAGCGGGGGAGCTGAGAAGGAGCACAAGCGCTACCACAGCCTGGGCAACATCAGCAAAAGCAACGACAAAATCAACATGGCGCCGCGGAGTAACCGCCTGGACGCCACCAAGGTCCTGGGCACCACGTTGTGCCCGCGCATGCACGAGGTTCCGCTGCTGGAGCCGCTGGTGTGCAAGAAGATCGCCCACGAACGACTGACGGTGCTCGTGTTCATGGATGACTGCATCATCACCGCATGCCAGGAGGGTCTCATCTGCACCTGGGCGCGGCCTGGCAAAGCGGTGAGTCTGACAGTCTGCGTGATGGAACCTCGTCATTTGTCACCGTGGATGTGAACAGCTTTATAACTTTCCCTTTCTCTCTCTCTTTCTGTATCTCTGTCTCATTATCTTCCCGTTTGCTTGTAACCTCCCCAGAACTTGACAGCACAGAATGGGAACTCTCCCAGTGGCACTGTGGTATAGCTGGAGATAGAACACTGTACGAATCACATGCCACTCCCCCGCTCCCGATTGGTGGACTTAGGATACGAAACTTGGCCCATGAGCGCAGCATGAGCCAGTGGCGGCTGTCGATCGGTATGGTGCCCGGCCCCTTGTCATTCCTCCAAGCCTCCTGTCTGGTCTTTAATACCTCAGAAGGACTACAGGATGAAGCGCAGACTGCCGTCCTTTCCGGGAGCTACGAGCGGGGCCCACAGTGTTTCCTTTTCAAACACCACAAAAGCCACGACTGTTGTACTTTATTTATTTTAAACTAACAGACTGTAGTAATTTATATTGTACATATTCAGAATACCCTATAAATACAGAGGACTAGATGTATGAAGATAATGAGTTAAAGAGGAAGCAAAATGTTTAATATATTAAGATCCTATATTGTATATAGCAACACTGTTAAATTAAATGTTTGCATTTAGGGAATTTAAGAAATAGTGTCTGTGTGTAATAACTGTCATATTCATTAAAGCAAATATGTAGTATGTTTCGAGACCTGTGAATCCTGGATTTCCAAGCATGATGTGAGTGACACACATAATAATGGCATACAAAGTAAACTTTTCTTGACTGCTATGCTTATATAAAGGGACTTACAGTGCTGTTCAGTCTAATTGAACGCAGCTGCATACCAGAATTCTATACACATTGCGTTCTTTCCCTGAGCATTCCTCCTGCAAAATGTTACACTTGAACCGTTGAGTTTCTGTTGGACTGGGAGTCAAGCATCTATGGCAGCCCCTTTTCGACGCCCCGGTCTGACAGGAAATGTGCACAGTCGACGCTCGATGTTTACCAATCGTTCTGAGCATGGTGTGTCTTCCCCTCTTCCCCAGCAAGCCTGTTAGGGCAAAACACTTCAGATGGTCTTAGTTTTACTAGAAGGTAATCTAATGACAAACCAGAACACAGTCAACTGGAAAATGAATCAGTCTTGCAAGTTGTAGTGATAAAGTGACAATTCAGCCTGCCTGGTCAACGTAAATGTTTGTGGTAAACTAGAAGAGTACTTTGTATGTTCAGTAGGTCTATGTGCAATTGAGTAGAAAGCCAGATCAATCACTAAATCTTTCTACTCCGATCTTTTTGATACACATTGTTGGCTACCCCTAAAATGTGACATTATCCTCTTTACTTCTTATTTAGTGCAGGAATGACATCTCAGCATTTAGTGTAATGAGGAACAAATATTTTATTTCTTTATTTTTCCTTCTAACAACAACTCATCCGTAGCATGTATGATTTTTTTGTATTACGGTGTGCATTTTACTCACAGTAACACAGAAGTAATGAAATGGCAGAGGCACATGTTTGTATATGAAAATCTGTTATTAAAACTATTAACTCTACTAATTATTCTGTGGTTTAAATGAATTATGTTCCTTTTACTAATTAGATGACCAACGTAAAAGAGAACAGTTAGAAAACTTGTGTTGAAACCATTACTGGTTAGAGTAATTCCTCTTCCTTGAACAGGGTAGCTCTGTGAACACATGTGTGAACACTTACACAATTTAGGAGCTGTTGGATTGGGAAAAAAGGCTAAAAAGAATAAATGTATGCTCTTCTTTCAATATCTTTGATATGTTTATTTATCTAGCTTCAAACCAATGACGTGAGTTGCTGTCAGCAAGAGATGACTGTTGTAAGCAAAATTCTTTTTGTTTAGTATACTTTGGTCCTCATTTTGGTATACGGTTAACAAAATGTAAAAAAAAAAAAAAAAATGAAATCCAAAATAATTACTTCATTATTTTTGATGATGACCAAACTTGTCTTACATGAAATGTGTAAGGTGAACGCGTAATTAATTTAGCCAAACTTGAGCAATTCCACCTTCTCCTAAGTAATGCATTTTTTGACTTCATATCGCTGCCTAGCTAATTGTCGCTACCCCCGAAAGACACATTGCTATGATACCTTTGTTGTTTTTTTTAAATGTGGGATGACGTTTTACTTTGCTGTCCGTCAGGTACAGTTCTGTGTGCCTGTCGATGTGTTATGGATGTGCTGTTCCACTGCCCACAGAGCTCCGTACTGCTTGGTAGCTATTCTGTCCATTTCTAATGCAAACGTTCTCTAATCAGTGGGAAATGCACATGTTTCCTGCAAAAGGGTGACTTCTGGTTCTGGTTTGTTCTGTTTTTTTTCTGGCGATTAAATATTGTCTTAACCCTGAGATCTCAAAAGACTTGAGTCTCTTGTTTTTTATCCCTTATTATTTATGCCCTTTTTTGAATGTCTGAAGGCTACAATGTTTCCACGGTGGCAGTGAAAGTTCATCTCCTATATATTGTGTATATTCAATAAATATAAAATTGTATGGAAAATTCTGTGAAGAACATAACAGCCTACTGGATTTTGAGAATTACAATGTCACGTGAAATGAACTTTAATCAATGTATTGAGACCAGTAACTTTTAAGGAACATGCATTTTCATAATGGGATGGCTGAATGAGTATGATAACCATGTCACAAATGGAAGTGTTTTCCTCTCTGACTGTGGTATAACGTTGAGCATTTAGCAATCTCTTGCATCAGTTGTTGCATCAATTGATGGTTGTGAACTCAGCAGTCTATATCTCTCTGGGCCATTTGTGCTGTCTGGTATCGCCTGAAAGAGAGGCACTGGGAGCACTGGACTTCAATCAGCAGCAGGTAAGCAAATACGTAATGAATGGACAACTAGTATTTTGTTTTTGAATTTTGCAGAAACAAACATGTAAGTGGGTTGCTGTTTGGGTTGTTTTACCTTTATGGTTAGTAAATGAAGACATATGTTCAGACACAAATCAATGACTCTTGAAATGCATATAGAAATTGTACTATATGTAGTAATGATAAAATTCTGATAACATTTTGTTCGTAGAAACTGCAGTGTTCTGTTGACCGATCTATTATTAAAAGGAAGTGAAAAGACATGCAGCCGCGGTTGGTGCCCAAATCTAGTACAATCATTATAACTGCATATAATCTACTAAATGCCATTAGATTCTTCTAGAAGTTTCTTAGAACCTACTTTGTCTATATCTTTTATATTCAAACCTGCTGCCATTGTTAATGGCTCCCCTACCAGACCCCTGCTACTGCTGTGAGAGAGTTTAGACTGTACAAAGAATAATGTCATGAAAAAGCAGCCAGTCAATGGAGAAATGCCAAAAGGCCTCTGAACTTGCCTGCTCTGAAAATGGTTCTGGAGGATAATGTGGGTCCTGCCTGGTACAGGCTGGGTGTATCTAATGAAGTGGCCACTGGAGACTTTGAAAGAAATGTTCAAATGTTTGAACGTTATTTTGTTTTTAGGAAGGCATCACATTTTCGTTTGCAATGAAAGAGTCGACATCTTTAAAACAGGTGAGGCAAGATATAAATCCCCAATTTTTATATACATTTTCACATATGTCAAAACATCCATTAACAATGTATATCTTGGTTTAAAAGTCCAATAATCCTGTTTGTGACATATGCTGCATGAACAAATGTAATTATAAAAATTTATCATGAGCTATCTGGGCTCTGCACGGTGGCTCTGTGGTTGACCATACTGCCTCATGCCTCCAAGGTTTGGGGTTTGAATCCTGAATGTTATCATATAATTTGGTCTTGGTATTGAAGGCAAATGGGATCTCTGTCCCTCACGACACCAACACTAAAGAGAGTTTGGAAAGAGTGAAAAACAACAGACCTACTCCAAAAAATGAAGAACACGATGTCTGGAACAATGCTTGTGAGTTCAGGACATGTTTATGTACAACCAGATTTTAATCATTTATATTAATTGAATTATATGGGATGCATACTGTGTTCCTAATGTCTCTCTTGGAAACTGTGCGTTGCTTTCTGATTGTGCATCTTTGTGTTTCAGTCCTTTTGCTTTTGTGCACGTTTCTTACTGTGGCATTGCTGCTAATTCTGGAGGGATGCAGACCTCCCTCAGAGCCCTGGGTGTTACTCGGCAGTGGAAGTACGAAACTGTGGGACTGGGGAGCTCTGCAGGTTGTAGTGACATTCACTGTCCTCCAGGGGGTGCTTTACTGCCTTCCGTTTGGTAAGGTGAGTCAGAACTGCGTTTACCTCCTCTTCTTGCCAGGAGAAATTACTTTCTAGCATCGAATATCTTCTTGAATATCTTACAAGAAAAACTTCATTTTTACTCCTTAAAAATAATTTTTAAGGATGTACACATACTCTACTAGAATGTTTAGAAAAATCTTATATGTATCATTTTATTCTGTATTAAGTTTTATGTTTTAATGCTATAAGTTCACTTTTCCGTCCATCTATCCATTGTCCGCCGCTTATCTGGGGTCGGGTCGCGGGGGTCAGCAGTCTAAGCAGGGAGGCCCAGACCTCCCTCTCCCCACACCCACCTCCTCCAGCTCCTCCGGGGGAATCCCAAGGCATTCCCAGGCCAGCTGAGAGATATAATCTCTCCAGGATGTCCTGGGTCTGCCCTGGGCTCTCCTCCCAGTTAGACATGCCTGAAATCACCTCCCCACCTCAAGTGGCTCCTTTTGGTGCAGAGGAGCAGTGACTACTCTGAGTCCCTCCCGACTGTCTGAGCTCCTCGCCCGGTCTCTACGGCTGAGCCCAGACACCCTGCAGAAGAAGCTCATTTCTGCCGCTTGTATCCGTGATCTCATTCTTTCGGTCACTACCCAGAGTTCGTGACCATAGGCGAGGGTTGGAACGTCGATCAGCCTGTAAATTGACAGCTTTGCCTCTCGACTCATTTCTCATTTCACCACAACAGACCAGTACAAAGTCCACATAATGTTTGATGCGGCGATAATTTGGCTTTTTTAAAATACTTTTTTATTCATTCGGATGCTGATGAATAGCTAAAATTTTAGAATTTATGTTTTCCCATATCTAAAATATTTTAGGACTTTTCTTTTTTTCAGCAAACTTTGTTTTCATGGCTGGTTCTCTGGGCTTGTTTAATTACAGTACGTTGTTTGATTAAATATATAGGATTTTATTTTCTAAATCTATTTTATTTGTCTATTTTCTATTTGTTTCTTTACTTTTTAGAGAGATTCATTGTATTTACAGTTCAAATAAAATAAAATGTCTTAATGTTTAGGGCATTAATATAATTGCTTCAAATATAATTAAGAAATAGTTTATTTTTTATTATTACAATAGGCAATTGTCACAATTACCTAAAAACAGAGTAAGCCACGTTAATTAAAAAAAAAAAAATTAACTGTATTGCACTTTGTAATATATGAAGTACTTTCTAGAAAGTCAAACTGCTAGTAAAAATAGGAACAGCTCAGTTAGACCTTATTGATTTGAAGGTCAACTGAATACAAAAATATAATAAATTGCAGAACCATTAAAAATTCCCCCAAGATACATGAAACAACACTTGTGAATTTGGTGAAATGCCTTTTTGAAGTGAGCAAAGGGAAAACTAATAAAATCCTGGCTTAAAATATGAAATCTAACAATAAATAGCTTCATTGCGGTTGGCACTGACAGGGCAGGATTGAGCTGCTTTGCAGACTGAGGGAAATTGGAGGCCAACTTCAGTTTTTATTCAAATCAGCGATAACCCCCTCCCATGGGACGGGGTACAGGAGCAGGTGATGGAAGTGCTCCCCCTGCTGGGGAAGGTGCTATACTACTCCCAGGTTAAGAGACACTAGAGGTAATATAAGATAAGACAGAACTTTATTGATCCCTATGGGGTGGGGGAGGGGAGGGGGGGTTCCCTTTGTCCAGCAGTAGAGAAGGGAGTCAGAGGCTCTAGTCCAGGGTGGGTGTGGAGGAGGACAGGATGTAAGAAGAGAATGGCACTTTGTGAGGCAGCACTGAGAGATGGAACTGGAATGGAAATAGGGTGAGGCTTCTCTGGGAAGGGAAGGAAACGCGAAGCGGCCCATGCCTCAGGGACAGCACAGGCGTGAGAAATGTGACAAGGTGGAGGTTAGGTACAGGAACAGGTGGGGCTCATTCTTCTAGGATGGAGAAGTGGTCTTACAAATGGCCGTGACCTTTTAAGCTGCCTTTTATCGACCGACCTTCTAACCCAATGTAGCATAGGCAGGGAACATTCAGAACAGGACGGATTGCAGGGTAACTTTTATTTATTGTGAAATATATATATTTTGTCACTTTCTATTCAGGTAGTTGAAGGCAAAGTGGGACATGATGGAAGATGCATAAAATACAGCATGAATGGTAAGAAAATGAAGTTGATTTTTTTTTTTTTTTTAGCAGAGTCCGTAAACATGGAGTCACAGGGAGGACAGGGTTAGCGTGTTTCTGGACCAGTTATTGTTAAGGGCCATTCCTTTGCCAACAGTAATTGGATTACTCTACTGACCATGGGATTTGAACCCACAACATTCCAGATAGGGACACAGATTCCTCAACTCGCCAACCAACACACTACCCACTCTGTACTTTTCAAATTTGATTATTGGCTCTTGCACAACTAATGGAAATATGGGGGGGTGTTTTTCAAACACTGTCTGCTTCAGGTCCTGCCAAAGCATTGGACAGGACCTTGACTTAGTCAGTTCATTCCTTTGCAAATTTGATTGAATGCTGCAGATCATTGACTTGTTGGAACACGTCCTTTTAGTGACTCACAGACTGATGATCTGATGACAGTATGTTCAAGAATATTCTGGTGCACTTCAGAATTCATGGTCCTCTTATTGATTTGGACTCCAAAACAAAATATAAAAACCACAGATCATGATACCCCCACCACCGTGCTCGCCAGCAGGGATATATTTAGGAATGGGCAGTAAAGGATTTTCACCAAGAAGGTTATATTTACTTCATGACCCAAAAGAACAATTCAGAAATGTTCAGGTTCAGATCAGGAACAAAAGAATTTTTGATTTACTTAATTAATTTGATATTACTACATGTTCATTTTTATCTAAGACAAAATGCACGGAAAAATACAAACCCCCATAATTTCAGTTTAGGAATGACTCTTATTAAATACATTTTACGTTACCATTATTATTAAACTTTTAAGCGATACGCTTATAATTTGTTTCAGCTCCCGTTTGTAGCCTGGTGTGCAGAAGAGGTGGACTACGTGGGTGGATTTTAACGATAAATATGGCACGTGCAGATTCTTTCATCAGCCTGACTTTTACGATTTCTCACAGGCCTGCATGCCCTGTGTGCCACACTGCTGCTCCTGGCTGCATTGTGGCAGCATGGCATTTTTCGGGCATCGATGATCAGCGGCCAAGTCCCACAGCTGGTGATGGCCAGCATGGCCGTATCCCTGCTGCTCAGCGTCGCTCTGTACGTACGCTCCTTCAGGGCTTGCCCACAACAGCTGGTAAACTATGGAGATAAGGGTATGTCATCATCCCCGAACCTTAGTTTCGTGTACATGACACCTGCACACAGGTCTGGTCACCCCCCTTTCACAACCTCTACGATTGTGCTGTTGCCAGGTAACTTCCTGCAGGCGTTTGCTTTAGGAAGAGAGCGAGACCCATCCATTGGTGGGATTGATATGAAGCTGTTCGTCATGGTCAGAATCGGCTTCATTGGATGGGTAGGTGCCTACAGCAGGGGGCACAGGGCTCTCAGCTTAGATATCTACATTCTGCAGCAGCTGGGGAGCACAATGGAGTCTTCTGCTTGACCGTGTTCTTGCTAATGATTTTTCTCACTGACAAGGCCCTGGTGGACATCTGCTACCTGCTGACGGAGATTGAGGTGCGGGGCTGGCCCTCCCCCCCGCTACTGCTTGTCGTGATCTTTCAGATAATTTACATCGTCGACTTCCTCGTCGATGAGGTGATGCCCCTTTTTCATTCGTGGTCTTTCTCCTCTTTTTTTATTCCCTGCCTTCCCTCTCTCTCCTTCTTCATCACACAGAAAATAGATGAAGAAATGAATAAAGCCTAATGTCTCAAGATGATTTTTTTCATGATTTTTTTCATTTTTTTCACATTTTGATGAAACCTTTCATTAGCTCCATGTTTAAACTGCTGCCAGGATATTTTATTTTGCCATTATTGTTTAGTCAACACTTTTATATACACACTTTTTACCTAGATGAATTGTACACATTCATGTAGCTTTTTACTTTGAGTATCTAAGTGGCATTGCACAATGCTGATTTTGGGATTTGAAGTTCATTTTCAAATTAATCATATTTTCTGTTCTTAATAGGAATCTGTTTTGCCTACGAAAGAATACACAGAGGATGGCATTGGATTTCTGATGATTCTGGGAGAATATATCTGGATACCATTTTATTCCAGTGTTCCTGGTTATTTTCTGCTACATCGGCCTGCTCACCTCAACCCCATTGCAGTGACACTGATCTGTCTGATCTTTGGTAGGAGCCCTTTCCAACAAGTCACTATCCTTTCTGAAAATAAATATCTTCTGTCCATTAGGTAATTATTTCAAACAAATAAATAAGCCTCATTCTCAGCCAGATCAATCCCTCACGTTTCGTTGTCTTGCAGGAGTTGGTTTCGTTGTCTATTACCTATCCAACAACCAGAAGGACGGATTCCGTAAAAATCCCAACGACCCTGCTTTTGCTCGTATGTATTGTGTGTCTGCCATCTTATCCAGACTTCTGTGAGAACATCCTCCGGGTCACGTAACACCTGCCTCCTTCACACAGACCTGGAGACCTTGTCCAGCCCTTCAGGGAGAAAGCTGTTAGTGTCTGGCTGGTTTGGCTGGGTGCGTCACCCAAACTATTTGGGAGACATCCTGATGACCCTTGCCTGGTGTCTGCCCTGCGGTGAGACACTCTGCTGATTTTTAGCGTTGGTTCTTTGTCACCGTTGCACCACGTAACACCACAACATGCTACAACATGTGTTACAGTTGAGGAAAATCCTCCACTTTCTCCATTTTCATTCCAAAGCATCATTCAACTATAGACACTCCTTGGTTTATGCAAATGCACTATTTGTCAGCTACTTACATAAATGAAAATTGGTCAGGTTCCCCCTCCTCCCACACCATTCAAACATAGCCTAGCCTAGCCTAGCATAGCCTAACATAGCATAGCGTAGCCTAGCATAGCCTAACATAGCATAGCGTAGCCTAACAAAGCCTAGCCTAGCCTAGCATAGCCTAACATAGCCTAGCCTAGCTGACCATAACTAAACATAGTCATTTGTTGCAAACACAAGTATACAATTTTACACAATATAATTTTCTAGTAAATGTGGCACATCAAATACTGTAACAAGACCTAGGCCTAGTCAATGAAATTCATTTTTCATGCCTTATTGAAAATGAGTGGGAGACTGACCTGTTGTATGTTTCAGGTTTCGCTAGCTTCTTGCCGTACTTGCCAGCCCTGCAATGCACCAACCTGCTGCGGGGCCGGGCTGCTGAGATCGAGAAGGCGTGCAGCAGCAGACATGGTGCGGCCTGGCGAGAGTACTGCCGCCGCGTGCCTTACAAGCTGGTGCCATACGTGTACTGAGCAGCATCAGGAAAACAAGAAGCCCATTTCGCGTGTAAGGTTTTCTCAAAGTGTCCTGCTGGATCTGTGGCATTACACATTCAATAAAGTTTTCAAGTTTTTCAAAGAGTGGTGCTAGGTTGTAACGATTTATGGGTACTGCACAGATTTTGTATGCTCTGCCTGCTTTCGTAAATACTTCCTGCCACAAACCAAAAGCACACTCATCAAGATGAAATGATAATTCATTCATTCATTCATTTTTCCAACCCGCTTTATGCTAGTGGGTCGCGGGGGGTCCGGAGCCTATCCCGGAAGCAATGGGCACGAGGCAGGGAACAACCCTGAACAGGGGGCCAGCCCATCGCAGTGAAATGATCATTATCTGAATTATCTGGTATAATTCAGTGAATATACATGCCAGAGTCCTGCATTGGATGGTTTTTGTCCCATCCAAGTTGTCACCTGCCTTACGCCCTGCACTATATTTCCAGAACAGGCCCCAGATTTGTGCAATTTTTATTTGGTTCAATTACAGAAAACAGATAAGATGATAAATAGTTTCCAGAAGAAGCTTTTCTTTTCAGGGTTTTCTCAAACGCACTTGGAGCACCTCGTTTTGCTTCGTTTGTAGGCCGTCTTTAATGTAAACCCTGTCACTCTAAAGGCAACTTATAAAATGAAATGTTTTTGTTATTCTTTTACGAAAGGACATAACATTATTTTTCAGTGTCTTTAATCAGATGCCTTTTGCAAAATTGTACTTAACGTTTTCACAACGAGATCCACAACCCAGACTCCTAACGGTTTATCTTGTGGAGATGTAATTATGTTGTGGTTTTTTCTTACCCGCCAATCAGGAGTCAGGAGCTGCTCTTCATCTTCAGATTCACTCGTTATTGTAACAGTGAGGTTACAGCCAAGGCTGGACACCCTGCAGGAGTCTGTCACATACTGTTTTACACCAATTTTTATACAAGTGCTTATCATTTAACAATATCTCATCACTTGAGCATCATCATTCCTTCAGTCATTCACAATCATTGTTTTCTTCCTTAATTCACACCCCTAGTTGATAAGCTTGTCAGTCATTTCTTTTACTGTTTGGTCCCTCAGCCGAACATAATGGTAGCGTGACCATCTCTAAATGCTCAGCTGTGAACTTTTGGTGAACTCAGGCAAATCCCTTCCTTCAGTAGCAAACCATGGCAGCTTCAGCCTGTTGCACATTGACTAACTATAGGGTTGATATTATATTTGTCCTTTAACATAGTGATCAAATATACACTAATAAAAGTGGATATTCATAGATTCAGGACTAACATAAAGTAGCTATCAGAAACTCTTAGGCTAATACGAGGTGCAAATACATACTCAATTGATTACATTGTGTTGATTACATTATAATGATTACATTGTAATGATTACATCATGGGTATCTGGCATGATTTTTAATAATACCATAATGATTATATTTTACGTTGTATAGTGCTAAATAATATTCCGTAATACAACCGTAATGATTGAGGATGTTGTAATTCGGCTGATTTCTGGTGGCATAACAGCCGTATAGATTTCTAGCTGAGTTAGTAGTAAGTTATGTTCTGGATTTAAATGTGTATGTGATGTTTATAGCAATACCTAACTTTTTATGCAGAATGGTTTAAATTGAAATATTACCCTCCTGTCAATAGAGCGAAAATTACATAACGCCAAGAATTCGGACGCTTTGTCCGAACGACTTGAAGCGAAACAAACTGATGAGACATCTTCATAGAAATGGCATTCTAGAGAGGAACACCTTCTCAGGAGTCAAGATGGCGCTTAAGTGAACCCAGAAAAGCCGCTTACTTTCTGGCCATAAAAGAATTTCATCAGGTTCTGCAGCTGTTGTCTTTTATGATGTGTTATGCTGACATCTTTATTAAGTTGTGTTCCCCACACGTGCTTGTACCCAGGCTTCAGGGGAAGGGCTATTTTAATCATAAGAGTTTCTCCAGGGGTACTTCTCGAGCTCAGTCACGAGCGGTTTAAAGCTGATGATTTTTTTACAGCTAAGAAACGTGGCACACAATGTCCTGTATAGCAAAAGATTGAAACTGAAGTTATAATGCACTTGTGAGATACATAAAACTAGAAAAATATTTGCCTGGATGATCAACAGAAAAAAAGAAATATTAAGTTTCTTTATTTAAAAAATAAAAACGTATTTTTTCTCAGTTGTCGGGTTCTCTCGTTCGAGGGTTGCCGTTCTATGTAACATGTGATTTCTTTGATCGGGAAACCCTCCAGTAATTAGGGCTCTTTGTGAGCATGCGCATTATGCACGCTGGCGCTGGCATTTGGGATGCGGCCACCCTAAACAATAACAATCTGTCCTGCGAGAAGAAACGTGTTCGAGCACTTCCAGCCAAACGCAAATGGAAACGGATCAGAAAAGGTAAAAAAATGCGGGTTATTACCGTAATATTCATGTATTCATATATACTGTACGGTGCGACTATTTATTCAAAATTATGTTGCGTAACAGTGGTGGTTGTAGTAGTACAGTGTTATTGTCTCATTTGTTAGCCTACATGTTTGTCTCGGAGGACTGCAAAGTAGTGTCGATTGATCTCAAATTATGACCGAGTTTGCAATAGATTGTGTTGCTCGATGTGCAGAAAAAAGTTTTTCTTTTTTGTCAAAGATGCAAAATCGTTTGGGTTGTCGCAATTTCCGTAACGACGTTACAAATGTTACATTTTGCAGTTTTCAGTTGATGATAAACAAAGTGTCAAAATGTGGTTAATAATAGGCCGAATTGTCGTTAGCTGCTTGGTGATTGTGTTTTAAGTGCATTTTTTAATAAGTAGTACAAATTGTTCACCTACTTGAAGTTATGTTTTATAGCCACCAGTGAACCGTATTTGAATTGTTACGCAGAATGCTGAGCAGTTTTTTTTCGGTGCAAAAACGAAAAATAAAATGGTTGTTCTTTCGTCATATATCTATACGTGGTATATGGTGTAGCTATATGTATTTTGACTACAGCTATTGGTATTTGTATTAAAGATTTAATTAGGTAAATGAATAATTATAATGGGAGAACAGTCAGGCGCGTGTACGCTCTTTTAATGATCTTTTAAGTCTTTTAATCTATTTGTTTCATGGTCAAATTTTAGTAGGATATTTGCTACCAAGTAGCAAAAATATGGAAAGGTTGTTCGTTGCAGGATGTTGTTCAACAGACAGCCCCTTTATGACAACGGTGGACAAACGCCAGTTTGTGTTGTTCTTGACAGGGGACAAGCTGCAATAAAGTTTTTCTCTAATTTTTGCCAAAAATATTCTGAATAACGTTCTAAAGCGTAAAACTGAGTATATTACAATACGGTCGAGTCTTTTAAAATGATTTATTTCATCTTAAGGAGCAAAGGTAGCCGTGCTGCCACATCCGTTTAGTTTACTTCGATGATTTGCACCGCGATGCTGTTTAGTTAATATTATTCTATTATATATGAGCTGCTTCAGGTTACTGGGCAGCAAAAATCTGTTGACCATTTGGCCGCGGATAGCTCGACACTCGGGGTCTGGCTGTCTGTAGCTTGAATAGTTTTACTCTTTCACAATTGTGTGACGAACCTATTTATCCAGAGTGATTTGCATAGTTTCACACTTAACTGGATATTTATTAACTGAAAACTTGCATGCTGTCTTCGTTAGTGGCATACGCCACAGGCTTGTACCTTTGACTACGAAATCGGTTATAGGACCACAATGCTGCTTCCAGTGTGCTCGTTATTCTGATATACGGGGCCTCGGTACTGAGGAGAATATGCCCCGTTTAATTTTTTCCCACATTGTTTTATGTATTTCGTATTGTGGCTGTATTTAGTGGGTTTTAAATATGGAACTTACTAAAATTGCTTTCATGTAACATGTTACTTCCTTGCCGAAAATAGAACGTGTGTTTGTTCTAGATGCAAGGATATGTATAGACCTCGGTTGCTGCTGTAGGTACACTGTGTTCTCGACGAGGGGAGAACTGGAAGCCTGTTGCAGGCCGGGTTTTTTTCTAAACCCTTGGTTCCTCAAACTTGTTATTGTTGCAAACGGCCATTGACGTCACTATCCGGGGGGGGGAGGGGGCGATGACTCCAGCACAGACTGCTGGATCAGCTTCCAGAGCTGTTTTGATGAGAGCAGAAATGCACCCCCACCCCACCAACCAGCGCCCAGAGGACTGTGAATACCTGAAATGCTTTGGGGCATTGTGTGTAATTACACTCCATGACCCACCTCCGTCAGTGGCCCAAGTCCTGCATGGTGCAGTCAGCTCTGGCTCAGTTCCAAGTGGGGAGTAGCCGCGATTAGTATGCTGTCGTCTGCCAGCAGTGCTTTTCAGCACGCCGCTCGTGGACAGAGTGTTCCCATTAAGTCATGTTCCTGTACCAGATGCCCTTAGTTTAAATTAGCAACTCCCTCAATGGTAGCATAGCTATATCTCTGGAGAGCATTCAAAATATTAGTAAACAGTTGTTCCTAAAGGGTTGGTGAAATAAAATAATTGTGAGTCCTGCTGGAGGCTTGAGTGTTGACTTGTTTTTTTCCCTCTTTGCCAGCGTCTTTGTGTAACTGCTCCCTGGCTGAAAAGGCCGTTTCTGGCTGCCTTTCCCATGTGTGATTTTTTCTCCTCGTCCCCCTGGCCGCTCTGAACCGCTACATCTGGATCTTTCCGGTTTTCATTTTTTTTTTTTCTTCTACTTTTTAATTATCGCAACCATATGGTTTGAGTCATTTGGATTATAGCCAAGTGAGAAGGGCTGGTATGAGTGTGCATGTGTCATGGGGTTATGGGTCACTGGCTTGGCCCGTACTATTTTGTATACGCATGGTTTCAAATTATATGTACCGTAGCGTTTAACCTTTCACTGTGTCATTCTCTGCGGAAGGCAAAGACGTTTCAGAACTCGGATGTAAAGTGTGGGATGTTCTTTTCCCCCTGAGATCTCTCCTGAGTTAAGAGGCTATAGGGACATATGTGTGCAGCGTTACTTCACATTTAAGCGTCGCTGCATAATTTACAAAAACATTTCTACACACTGCATTCAGGCACGAGCGGCCAAAGATAAAGAAACATTAAGAATCCAGGTAGCAGTGCAGCCAGAATACTCTGCACTTTAGTGGTGGAGACCTTAGTGCTGTCCTTTCCCCAAACTGCCCTGGCCAAGATAAGCCTGAAGAAATGGCTCGTGAGTCGTCGTCTTGCTTCCTGCTGCAGAGGCGAAGGGGG
>JAODKF010000042.1:7964351-8002021 GCA_026779585.1 Mormyrus proboscirostris | reverse complement strand
CCGGCGCGGAGGAAGGAAAGCTGGCCTATATTTGCCGTTGGGAGAAATAAAAGCGGAAAGGACCAGCGATCTTTTTCCTTGCCGAAACGGAAACAAGACCCATGTAAGAATGAGGTGGTTGGCCTTCTCTCAGCGGTCCTTGTGAGTTTTCCTTGAAACAGATTTGCGGATGAGATCTGTGGAATGTTTTACTGTGATCGAGGCTCAGTGAGGTGTCACTTTTGAAGCTTGTTTGAAATATCAGTTTCGGTCTTTAAACGATCGAGCTTTCAATGCAGTTTTTATGGTGGTTATTGTCATTGTAAAATCTGCTGGGGCTGCGTGATCATGTGGTGCTTCTGTCCCGCCGGCAGGCCGAGCTTGGAGCTGAAGAAGGTGCGCTCTCGCGACGCGGCGCGCTCCCGACGCAGCCAAGAGACGGAGGTTTTTTATCAGCTGGCGCACGCACTTCCCCTCCCACGTCGTGTCGCTTCCCATCTGGACAAGGCTGCCATCATGAGGGTGACGCTCAGCTACCTGCGCCTTCACCACCTCCTGAGCTCGGGTGGGTGCCGACCAGCGCTTGGAGTGCTGAGTGCTGATGGAGTACTCGGTACTCGTGAGTGTGGATGGAGTGAGAGCCTGCCAGCTCACTGGCATTTGCTTACACAACAGGCCTGGAGACGAGGGTGAAGAAGGAAGAGGATGAGGCAATGGAGGAAGAAGAGGAGAATGTGACCGACAGACTCTATCCTCGTGCCCTGGCCGGGTTTGTCATGGTGCTGACGGAAGAGGGGGACATGATCTTCCTGTCGGAGAGCGTCAGCAAGTACATTGGCATCGCACAGGTATGAAATCATTGTGAGAAAGGCTTTTTGTAGAATTTCCTCCTGAGGAGACTGTTAACCCTGTGGAATGTTACCCTCATGCTGGCATAATCGCAGCTGAGCTGTACCGCTTTAAAATGGTTTCTGATAGTGGTGACACTGGTTACCAAAGCATGCTGTAAGCATAAACTGAATATTCTTAAGAAAAACAAAATTATTCAGTTTTGAGGCCATATTAAGTAAAACTCCAGAACCGGGTCACACTTTAGAGATAGCATTAGTCCTGGGGTGAGTTTGGCAAGAGCTTTGAAGGGTTAACTAGAGATTGAAGGTTTTGAACAATTTGGAATGGATATCCAAACAGTGGAGATACCTTTACCCTACTGTGTTTATATACACAGCAGCTTTTTTTCTGCAGCGAGTCTTTGCAAGAAATCCAAATACAGTATTTGTTGTTAAAGCAGAAATGTACACAAAGTCTGGTACATTTTGTTCTTGCCTTACTGTTAAGCTTTATGTGAGCCAGACACACAACTCCATCAGCCGCCAGGAAGGCAGACATAAGCAAACAATTCTGTAAATGTGGCACTTCTGAAAAGGCAGATGTGTGGGACCAAAGGAGTGTGAACAGAGAATGAATAGTAATTGACATGTTAGCAAATGTCCAAAGAAATGTCCAAGAAAATGCAGGCATACTTCTGAAGTATAAAAATACTGAACTTTTCCAAATTTTCCAGCTGGAGCTGCTGGGTCAGAATCTGTATGACTTTGTCCACCCCTGTGACCACGAGGAGCTGCGGGACATCCTGACCCCAAGAAGACCAGGTGAGGTCACCTGTTTTTAGTTCTCTTTCTTGCATGTAGAATAAGCGGCAGACATGATTTGTGAGACTGGGTTATCTCGACTGCTCTGTATAACAAGTGCGATAATCCCTCTCCTGTCCCAGGACCATCCAAGAAGATCCAGTCAGAGATGTGGACGAGACGTGACTTCTTCGTGAGAATGAAGAGTACCCTCGCTAGCAGGGGGAGGACCGTGAACCTCAAATCGGCCTCCTGGAGGGTTTGTGACCCTTAGTTATTTCATCCACTCCCCTTCAGTAAAAATGCAGATGTCCAGAATATCTACATGAATCCTGTGATAGTGGCATCAAAAATATTAACAAAGTCAATAAAGTTACCTGTCTATCTCTGTCCCTCTAATAATAGAATTCACTCTTTCTATTTTGATATCGGTTTCTGTGTTGTGCCAATTAAATATAAATAGTATTAAGCGAGGGGGCCACGCTGGCACTGTCCCTGTTCACTGGGTGAAGGCAGTGCCTCACTCAGTTTGCTACGTGCCCTTTTGTTTACTTGTGTAATTTTCAGTGGCCTGTCTATTGACTTTAGACTCACTCACCCAGTTAACTTGCCTCTTTCCCCTACTTGCTAAGGCTCAGCATAGGATTGAGAATCTGTGTAAACATGTCACTCATGAATGTTGAGTTGTTTCTCAATACAATAATCCTATTCAATATAATTTTGAAATACACTAATGTCTCTTCATGTCCGCAGGTACTGCACTGTACGGGCCGCATGTTGACTTACCACACGGAAGAGAAGGTGGCGGCCTCTGCTGGTAGCTTCCTGACACTGCTGTGTGAGCCGATCCCACACCCCTCCAGTGTGGAGTTTCCGTTGGACTGCAGCACCTTCCTGACCCGTCACACCATGGACCTGCGTTTCACTCACTGTGAGGGCAGGTGAGATGAGAAATGTGGCTGCTTTTCATTTATCTACAGAGAACAGGCTGTTAAAAAGAAAGGCCGGTTTGTCATTATGGTGGTAAGAAAATGGTACAGGGGCCAAAGTGCAAGAACAGGATCCTTCATACTAAGAAAGAACTAAAAGCTGCACAGGGCTCCGGCCCCCCAGGACTGGAATTTGACACCCCTGGTTTGTAATAATAGTTTCTAAGTCTTGCTCATTTACAGTATAAAAATTAGACCTAATGTGCAAGTCTTAGTGAAAATATTCTTCTCCTGTACTCCTGTTAGCCGGATCAGGCATATTATTTAATAGTGCGTGTTTTTTTTTTTTCTTTTTCTTTTTTTGTCTGTCGGTGCGAATGGTTGAGATATTTTTGGATTCGGGGCACGCACGTACACACGACTTCTGGAGATCACGTGTAACTGCCGTTGGGGTGACTGTGTGCACTGAGCCCTGTGTAATCTGTAACCAAAACGACCTTTCTGTGGAGAACTTTGAATGTACTGTTACTGCAGCAGTCTTTGGCAGTCTGCCCAGTGCTTTTCCTACTGCGCGGTTTGGCACACGCGTACAGGTTACGGCGGCGTCTGGGTGTGCGCGCGCTTGCTGGCCGCAAGCTGTATGTTGTGGATGAGAGCTTTACGGTTGTAGGTATGTGGTGAGTTCTGTGCCTCGTCGCTGGCGGTTTGCCTGGAATGTGAGGGGAGGAGTTTGAAGGGAAAGAGAACATTCTGTCTGATCTGCCTAACCCCGGAGGGAGGGAGCTGCCAGACAAGCCTCACGTTCGGGATCTGGATAACGAGATTACTCTCTCACAGTGGCGATAGGCGTTAAGTGGCATTATATGGAACGCGGCGTTCCTTCCATTCATGTAAATGCTCTGATAGGATGCATGCAAATGAGTTTGAAGTGCATTAAGCTTGGGAAAGATTTTATGCAATGGGAACAATGGAAACCAGGGTTCTGGCTGTTACGTGCAGTTTGTTGTTTACATGGCTTGGGAAACGTTCTCTTGTGTGACTTTGAGGCATCAGTGCACAAGGGGGGGGGGGGTTACATTTTTAACTTGAAGGCCAAACAACAGTGTTCATTCTCAGCCTTCTGTTGTTCTTGGCTTTTTCCCCCTTTTTCTTTGGATTCTCTGGTTTAAATTTAATAGAGAAGCAGCTTTATATGGTTCATTGAGCTCTCACATTCTCCGCGTTTGTTCTGCTCTCAGGGTGACTGAGCTCGTGGGATACCAGCCCGACGATCTCATTGGCCGATCGGCCTACGAGTTTCATCACGCCTTGGACTCTGATCACGTGACCAGGAGCTTGCATATCCGTGAGTATTGACCTATGACGTGAGATTGCTGCATGCTTTTAAAGTGCACGGGGAAACCTAAACCCCCAACACACGGGGTCAAAAGCCGTTGTACTATTATACACCACACACAGTGAAATTAGATACAGCACACGCATGCATTATTTTCAACTAAAACAACACAGTAATGATATAAAACATGTATATGTTTCATTGGGACGCTGTGAAATTGGCTTCTAGAGTACATAACCTTGGACCTCCAAGAGGCATGCTAAATGGGGGCTGTGCCGTCTACAGCAGCGTGATGTGTCATTGCGTGATGTGTCATTGCGGGTGACGTGGCTGGCCTTCGTGTGTCGCCCACAGTGCTCTCGAAAGGCCAGGTGTGTACCAGTCACTACCGCTTCTTGGCTAAGCGAGGGGGCTTCGTGTGGGCTGAGACCCAAGCCACCGTCATCTACAACAGCAGGACCTCGCAGCCCGAGGCTGTCGTCTGTCTCAACTTCATTCTCAGGTACTGCTTCAGGAAATCCCTCCTTCCTCTTTGCCAAGCCCATCTGCTCCATTCCTGCTCAGCTCATTTTCTATTCTGCCGGCTCGAGTTTATTCTTTACAGAAATTTTTAAGGCATGTGCCGGTAACAGAGTCCCATGCTGTGGTTACCTATCTCTTCCAGTGGGATCGAGGAAGCAGATATGGTCTTGTCCATGGAGCAGGGCCCATGCCCCGTAATATCCAAAATGGAGTCGGACGCACAGGAAATGTTAGTTGCAGAGGCCTGTAATGACATCTGCGAAAAGAAGAACGTGTTCCAGTCGCCATCACCAGGAGACGATGCTGTTGACGTGAAAGGTGAGAAACATCCCCACACATGTACCTGAAATCTGATCTTAGTGCTTAGCTTTAGTGTGTCTAACACTGTTTTGGTACCTTGTGTTTTTTTTTTTTTTCTTTTTTGCAGTGCTTGTGGAAGTAAAAGACTTTTCATTCTGCCAGCCTTCCTGTCCAAACACTGTCCCAGAGTTCCCCCGTGACCTGTGTACCCCTGAGCTCCGCATGCTACTCTCTCCCATTTTCGACAGGCCAGAAGCCACTACCTCGCCGGCCACGGTGAGAGAACTTGCGCAGATCCTCGTCTCTGCTCTTTCCGACCCACAGCTTCCACTCATTTATCGTTTCTTCTGCGTCTCCCTGCTTTCAGTCTCACTCACCTGAAATTACACGTTACAGAGCTCCTCCGATGAATTGCTGATGGACAAAGACGCAGTGGAGAAGTTCTTCACTGTTAGATCAGAGGACAGTACCGACCAGGACAGCCAGTTTGAGGTACCCCTCCCTGATAGAGTAGTTCCTGGCAGAGCCTGACCGCTGTGCTCTCCTAACTACAAACAACTACTCAGTGCTAGATGCTAATGGTTTATTATTCCACACTTTTCAAGGACATGGAGGGCATGGATCTCGACATGCTGGCGCCGTACATCTCTATGGATGACGATTTCCAGCTCACCTTCCTCACCCAGCTCCCGGATGCCAGCCTCAGCTCACCAGAATCTCCAGTCCCGGTGACGAGGAAGCGGTAAGTCTGGCCCTTCAGGTCTTTACATTTAGCACTTTATGGGTTATTTGGTCAGGATTTTACAGATGTGGTTATCATAGCAAATTCACTTGCAAGCAAGAAAAAGTGAAAATTGATTTTTGGAATCGTATATAACCCTTGAAGCGACACATTTTTAAAGACTTCCAACTATGAGATTTTTAGAGGCATAGCAAAGAGAGCATATTATTAATGTCTGCAGCTTGGCACGAAAAAGCAGTTGGCTTTTGACCTTTGGGTTGCAGTCTATAATATCACACGGCCGGTGTGTGGCTCAGTGACGGGAAGGTCACCCACTGAAGTCCGGACCTAGCAGAGCAGCCACATGTCAGTGTGTTCCATAACGAAAAGGCCCTTAACCTCCAACACCCACTGAGTAGCTGTGCCCTCGCTGTGACTCCCAAGCGTCTCTGTGACTCAATGGGAGCAAGATGGGATAAAGTGAAAAAAGAATTTCCCCAAAGGGATTAATGAAGTATCACTGTGTGCCATTATATTCTCTACTTTATTCTAATCTGTGACTTGTAAACTTATAACAAAAATTCATGCCTGTCGGATAAATATTCTGACACAGGAAGCCCATGACAGCTTCTAAAGTTAGTTTAGTAGTATGAGAACTGCAAAATGAATTATTATGGAACCTGGGCCACGTAAGTCTCTCTTGGAAATCCAAGACTGTTGTTTTGTATCAGATGTATGACTGCCTGTTCCCTAGCTGTTTCCATTTCTGTCACAGTAGCTAATTACTAAAATTACCATTCATTACAGGAGAACAGTAGATCTGAACAAAATGTACCACTAAGCTAATACTTTAAATA
Organism: Mormyrus proboscirostris; assembly: GCA_026779585.1. NCBI lineage: Eukaryota > Metazoa > Chordata > Actinopteri > Osteoglossiformes > Mormyridae > Mormyrus > Mormyrus proboscirostris. The sequence goes on along the minus strand of JAODKF010000042.1, from coordinate 7,995,746 downwards.
TCTACTTCTTCCCTTGAGATTAAATAACTATGACCATTAGGTAAATTGATACCTTCACATACCACTAGAGGGCACCCCACATGCTGTTTTGTGGTACATATGCTATGGTGTGTGAACCAGGGGTCTAAAGTAATTGAAATAAATTTAACAAACTTCAAATATACTGGTAGATGTGAGCAAGGAGTTAGATTAATAGCCATGTTTTAAAAGTAACTGTTGCAAAGGTAGACTGCCTGGCTGAAATGAATGCTGTAATGCACCCTAAATCCTCTTGCTGCTTTGGGTGTGGCCGGCTGGTTCAGTCTTGAAAATTCCAGCATTTTTGGACTTCCTCAGCCAATCTTACCTCACGTCCCCTGCTCATATTTCTTTCTGATCAGATAGGTTACAGTAGAAAGTGTGTTACTCTCAAATGAGGTCTCCGCACCTGTGATGAAAATTAAGTCACCATAACTGCATTTGCAGTATGTGTGAACCAGCCTTTGGATAACCAGACCAGATTAGACCTGATCAAACCAGACCAGGACAGTGATGAAAAGCTGTCGATGTGCAAAGTGTACTTCCCTGACAACGGCATTAATCGCCGGTCAGTCACTGCCAGACATGGGCACTGTGTTACTTATGTTAGTCGATTACAGAAAATGTGGTGGTACTGCTCAAGCTTAGTGTGTATATAGCTAATCAGATGCAAGTTCTTTTTCCACTAAACATCAATTCTTGGAAATGTTATGGAGTTATGCTTTTCAGAGATATTATAAGCCATAAATGCAAAATAAAGTGAAATTAAAGATATTAAGCTTGTTTTCAAAATAATGATATTAATTACTTTGAATGTGTTTAGAATGATTAGAATGACTACAGAACAATAGCACTATTTCCAGGTATTCCTGGACATAAAGTTTTTTTCCCTCTCTTTTCTCTTCCCGAACAGAACACCCATTGTTTCGCAAAATGCATAGTTTTGTGGAGAATGTAGATAAGACTTTTGCTTGAGTTCAGCATTACAAACACCGAATGTTTTTAGATGTAGATTTTAAATTAGATGAAGACAATGAGCTACGGAAGTTTGACTTGCTGACTGGCGCTGGGTTATTGTCAGAGTCTGTGGTTCTGTGTATGAAGGTGTTTCTAAATAGTGCCTGTCTCTCTACGCTGGGCAGGGTTCTGGAAGAGGATGGAGACGCGCCCCTGCAGGACATCATGCAGGACAAGAGGCAAAAGCATGCGGAGTCTGAGGAGAACCTTCTGGTGACCGACATGAGGGAGTGGGTGAGTGTCGGCTCTCGGTTTTAATAAGGCAGCGTTTCCCAACCCTGGTCCTCAGGGACCCCTGGACAGTCCATGCTTTCGCTCTCTGCCAGGCAGTCTGCATTTTTGCTTCCTCTCTGTTCCTAATAGGGAGCTGGGAGGGACCAAACATGTGGACTGTCTGGGGGGGTCCACTGAGGACTGGGTTAAGGCACGAAACCTTTACACAAATACTTGTCTGGCATTCATGTAACTGCTGGAACTGGTGTGGAGTTTCTGACATCACTGTGGTTGGTACAGGGCTGTATACAGGATCCTGAGGCTCCTGAAGAGAGGGCCCCCCCGCACTATCGCAGCAAGCTCCTCACCGACAGGGATCCCGTCCTTGGGGGAGCTCGAGGGCCCTGTGACCCCGAAGGTAAAGACATCGCTTGTATTAATGTGCCCACCTGCTTTGTTACACGACTCGGTATCAGGTGCAAAGTTGGGTGTAGAACATTGAGTCAGGTTTCTAAAGCTTAATCTAGGTGTTTTTGATTCCTACAGTATTATTGAGTGCCCTCTTGCCCCGCCCACCTGATCCAGTTGGGCAGAAGAAAGGGTGTGTGTCGGCCTTGACCTGAGCCAATGGACGCCTGTACTTCAGCAACTAGGGTTTGGCTGCAAGATGTTGTGGGTTTTTTTTTTTTTTTTTCTCCTTTTTCTTTTTTCATTCAATGGTCAGCCAGCCTCCCATCCTGGATGTAAAAGCATACAGACCTTCAGCACACTGACAGGAAATCGCTCCAGTAAGGCACTTAGCGAGCCTCAGTCCACATCCTGCCACATCTCTCCCATCGTAAGCAGAGATCAGTGCCGTCTGAGCTAAGGAGGGACACTGTTTGGAGGTGGGAGATCGGGTAGACTGGCCCTCATCCATCCAGCAGGCCCTGGACCAGTTCTCAAATCCAGTACAGTATGGCGGATCCGAGTGCCATTTCGTTCACTTTGTCTTGGCACCAAGTATCATCGTTCGTTAGATATCAGGATCATTTGAAAAGCATAGACCATCGATTACTTAGGTTTAGACACATTTGTCTTCATTTTCCTAAAGCCCAACGTTTTCCAGTTCAGGAACAAGAATGATACAGTAATAATGGTCTTCTGTTCTAGTCACAAGCATGTTCCTAATGCCTATGAAATGATTTTTTTTTTTAAACATCCTCAAAAAAAATTTATAGAAGTCAATAGACAAATGTTAAAAACTATTTACACTGGCACATGGTATGACAGTCTCTGAAACAAGTTTATTAAAAAGCAGTGATTATTAGGGATTTTCTTTTGGTTGTGTTTAGGAGGCCATGTGTATGCGATTTCCTTTTAGGTGAGCTGATTAGCCTGTTGATGAACGCTCAGGAAATCTTTGGGAGATGAAAAAGAATAGTGGGCGTGCCAGAACGCACCATTTTATAAAATCCAGAGATACTGAAAAGCTGTTGTCTAGGTGAGAAGCTTCTTATAATTTGGTTTATAGCAAACAATATTTATGGGAAAATTAAAGTATGTTTAGTTTGCGAATTTTAATTTTTCTGCGGGGGGGGGGGGTTTCCAATTGAACCATTTATTTCCAAGTTTTTAAAACCAATGAAAGTGCCAGGTGTTAATGTATTAGTTAACTGAGTCTCAACTATAAGCTTAAGTAATATACCAGCATACAGACGTTACCAAGACTCGAGATGGAAATCACTGTATGGACTCAAATGTGATCAAATGGGCTGAAACTTAAGCGGGTCGACAGCTTCAAATTTAACAGCAGTTCATGAAATTTATAATGCAAAATGTTTTGTATACACTGCGTTAAGCCAGTAGGGGCTTAAATTTAAAATGTGACCTAAATATTTCCTGAGCTGAATGTTGGAAAACACTATAGATACTGTTGGGCATATCCAAGCTAACATATTTAGGTTTAACTGAAACCGTAAACCTTGTTTCAGTCAACTGACTTTAGGGTTGTTGTTATAGCATAATTTCATAATTGCACATTAGAAAACAAATACAATGAGCAAACAAATGGAAATCGTATGTTTTCAATAGAAAATGAAAGTGATACAGGTGTTTTTTTTTTTATGTTTTGCAGGAGTGTGGAAGTTGTTTATATTGATTTTGCAGCAGTTGGTGCTGCATTTCATTGTGTTTAAAAAAACGAAGAGGTATTTTTTAATACTGTTTTGTTACATGTGACTTGAAATGCTTTCATGCTAGAGTATCTCTGTATCGGTTCATGTGGTTAGAATAAGGAGCTTGGGACAGGGATAGCAGTAAACCGTTATTGTGAAATGAAAATATCTTCACATTGTAAGCTATTGTGTAAGCAATTTCACTTGATTTCAGAACAACTTATGCAAATCATAACCACGCACAGTTAGACAATGCTTGGTCAATGTTAAGATTTATTTTCTGAATTTGTATACATTAATACTAATAAAAACATTTTTACTTATTTCAGTGTGATGCAGCATTTTTAGAACTGCCGCGGTGTGCTGCCACCTAATGGCTAAGAAGGGAAATTTAAGTATTAAAAAAAACTTCGTGTAAACCGTTTGTACGTCGAGTTCATATTGCTGATTTTTTTTTTTTTTTTTTTTTACGTCTCCATTTTTTTATCCAACAATATTTGTAGTCAAATTGACCACTTAAAAACCTTGTTGCAAATTAAACATTTAACCCTGTTAAGACAGCAACATCTTTATAATGCGTGTCAGTGTTGTTTTGAAAGGATTTTTCCTCTATAAATAACAAATTTAACAAATATCTGTCTACTTCAGTGCAACCTGTGTGTACGTCGTTCTGTGTTCCAGAAGTGGAACTGAAATGTGTCTTGAAAGCTTTCTTCAGCGTATAGCAAAACCGACCAACTATACGGATCAGCCATAGCATTAATACCGCTGACAGGTGCGGTGAATAACATTGTATGTTGCAATTGCACCTGTCGGGGGGGGTGGTGGTGTCATATGTCAGGCAAGTGGACAGGCAGTTCTGGAAGTTCATATCTCAGAAGCGGGAAACACGGGCAAGTGCAAGGATCTGAGCAACTTCGATAAGGGTCAAATCTCCAAAATGGTAGGTCTTGTGTGTTGTTGCCAGTATGCAGTGGTTAGTGGCAAGGAAAGCCAAGATGGCACCAGATTGTACTGTGGTAAGAAAGCGAGCCATCAGGGCCAGCCGGAAGCTCTGGACAATGTTCTTCTGGGAAACGTCGGGTCCTGGCATTCACGCGGATGTGGCTTTGACACCGACCACCTACCTAAACATAGATGCAGACCAAGTACCCCCTCCACGGCAGCGGTGTTCCTCTTTCAGCAGAATAATGCGACCTGCCGCACTTCAGAATTAGTTCAGCAGTAGTTTGTGGAACATGAAAGCATTTGAGATGTCGACTTGGCCTCCAAATGCTCCAGATTTCATTCTGATCAAGCATGTGTGGGATGAGCTGGACAAAGTGTGATCCATGGAGGCCCCACCTTACAAGTTACAGGACTCAAAGGATCAGCTGCTAATGTCTTGATGCCAGATACAACACACCTTCAGAGGTCTTGTGGAGGCCAGATACCACAACACACCTTCAGAGGTCTTGTGGAGGCCAGATACCACAACACACCTTCAGAGGTCTTGTGGAGGCCATGCTTCGACAGGTTTTGGTGGCAGGTGGGGGACCTACACAATATTAAGCAAGTGGTTTTAATGTTACGGCTGATCAGTGTGTATGACTGTCTTAACTGCATTAATGTTACTAGTCAGTGTCCGTCCCCCCACCCCCCACATCTTCCATACTGGAACCATTGGAGGGTGCATGCTCACACTACTCGCAACTGGGAGAGCAATTAACCCAACTGCATGTGAGGAATCCTCTGTGAACATGGGAACATGCAAAGTCATTGCAGTGAGGTAACTACCACAGAGCCGCCTCGTCACTTTTCGTGATCAGTGATTCTGTTCTACGTTACTATATATATATATATTGCTATTTTGAGCACACCTATTTATGAAATACCTCATTCCTCTAAAGGTATTTACATTTTTTAATGTTTTCTTCAATTTAACCAGCTGCTGGTCTTTAGTTGTATGGTTAGAAATACTGCCTTCTCTCCTACCATATTATTTCAGTCTTACCAAAAAAAAAAAATATATTTGTCAGATGCTGTAAGGCTGTTTATAATAAAAACCTAAAACAAAGTATCACAATAACACATAACATTTATACATTTTTACTAAATGTAATATTGTAGCAAAGTACACAATGTTAATGTTACTTAAATATATTAATATATATATATATATATATTTTTTTTTTTTTAAAGTCCATTCATTCACTTCAACACCACAGGGCATTTGGCACCTGGCCGTTCATTACACACAGTCAGGTTAAACGGATAAGAAGAAACAAACAGACAGGCTATAGAGGAAACTGGAGAGGAAAATAATATCTTCAAAGTCGCTATGCATTTACGTAACGTGAAACCTGTCACTTTCCATTTCTGGCTGGAGACAAACAGGGGCAAAGGAGCAGGAAGCGTTGGGTTGAGTATAGTGGTAAAGTTGAGAGGTTTGGTGGAACAAAATCACACAGATTCTATCTGGTCTACACAAAGTCCCATCTCCATAAGGGGTACCGCATTTCTGTTTTGCTACCACTCTGTTCCATCTCACTCGCTGCTGATGCCGCATTCAGAGAAATACCACCAACATCTGGTTTCCTTCCAGACATATAGGCGGAAGTATGATGTTCATATAAGTGATGCACCAACAGCAATGCTGGATATCACAGTAAGTACTACCTCCTCTAACTGGCCAAAAGAATGCCCAGTTTCGGTCCCATCACTGACAGGATAGCAATGTTCAAATTCCCAGCATCTGCTGGAAATACACAGCAATGTTGCCATGAATATATCATTACTTGATCACTATTATGGTCATGTGGTCTAAATCATACGTTTCTTAACCCTCGGGAAAGATTTAAGCCACTTGTTTTTAGTGATATACAGCTGCTCAAAAGCCATCATCATAAAACAGATGATTAAAATGCATCCTATGCAAACAACATCACCGTCTTTGGCAGTTATAATCAATAAGTTGAACAGTTCTTTGTTCAGCACTATCCAAACAATTATCAAAAAACTGTGGCATTAGCTGTCCTTGTCTTGAGAAGGTGCGATTTGTAGTGTTCGTCCATCCCCTACAGTCTGATCCCCTGAGGATCTTGACTGTACTTCCTCATATGGTGGTGGTGGGAGCTCTGTGCTCTGATTGGACAGCTGAGAAGACTCATTTATCTCCACCTGTACTTGAGGCAAAAGTGGGCTGTGCCCATTAGTCTCCTGGGCCAATAAGAGCTGGGTCGGTCCATGAGTGGGGGTGAGTCGCTGGCCCCAACTCCCATACACCGCCTCCTCATATGTCGGCAGAGAAACAGGCAGCCCGTCCACCATCAGGTCCATCTGCTCAGGGGTATGCCTACAAGAAATCCACAAGACATGATCTCAAGTCGGAGCTCTCAATTCAAGCAAAATATTGATATTTTTGGTTTAAAATCCAGCAATATCCATCCAAGGTCATGAAAGCAGAGGCCACAGAGCTGGCACCCCCCGACTGGAATGCCAGTCCATTTCATGCCTTGTGTGTGTGGTTTTGGTAATAATATATTGTGGGGACCAAATGTGATTAAACCTGTTATTTTTACCTTCTGGGGACATTTTTTCGGTCTCCACAGGTTGAAACTGACTTTTAGAAAAATCTGTGAGTGCAATCAAAAAACTAAAAATACCAACCGACTTGTACTTTGTTTGGTTACTTAGGGTTGGGTTGGGTTAGGGGTAAAGTGGTCATTGCTGGGATTAGAGTCAAGCCCATAGAAATGAATAGAGAGTCCCCACAAAGATAGACCTCTAGTCTGCGTATGTGTGTGTGTCAATACAAATACATATTCACCTAAACTTCATGTTTTTCCAACTCTCAGAGGAAAATAGTACCATGCGGAAAACCCCCAACCTTTACAGCTAAGCACCATGAAAAATCTCTTACCTGGTTGACTGACAGGGGTAGAGGCGGGATTTAATCACCATGCAGGCTGTGGTAGTGAGCAGGAAGATCGATACACCAACTGCTGTTGTGGCAGCACTTGGGAGAGATTGGACTTCTCTATCATCTGTGTAAACGTGCCCCGCTGTGTAAAACAAACACATACACTAGAGCAATTAATACTAATTATCAGTAGTGGCTACAATAAAAATAATGTCATATTTTACATTTGCCCATAGTGATATATAGAACACAGTGAAAGGGTGTAAAGCCCCAGAACAGTTTATAGACAGTCCTAGGTCTATCGGATTGCAAGTTCAATATTTTTCTGAGACATTTTCCCCAGTTTTAATTGCGTAGAGGAAAATGGTTAGTTTCTACCTAGCTGACTTCCTGTTCTCACAGTGGATTTCCTGTCTTATTGTGGTTTACAGTGATGGGGAGGGGGGGCTTAAAATTACCGGTGTCACAATAGTATCACCCAGTTGAATATTTCATTTAATTTCAAAATCTCTAATTTGTAATGTGCCAGGACATACTAAACAGTGGGACACAAAATGACAAAGTGTATACCGTCATTCAAGGAAATGACAAGAAGTCACTGCGATGATGTAACAGTAGTAACAAGCATATTACAACATAGATGGGAACTGCCTGTTCATACAAAAAGCTGAAGTATTTTGAAAGACAGGGAAATGCACGTATTGCCTGATTTACTTATCTTCCCTGACCCTTTGGGAACTGAATCATCCATTCACAAAAGTGACATCTGTAATCAGAAAAGCTATTTTCCTCATTTTATTATATTGGTTTAAAAAGTATAAATTATTATTTTTAATTATAATATATTAATTATAATATATTAATTATAATAATTATTATTCTGAGGGAAAAAAAGCTATTCATAAAGCTATTTGCACTTGTTTATATATAAACTTGAAAATCTCAGTCTGTTGTGCTAAATTGCTTGCTGTATCTAAAAATAAGTGCAAAATTAGTAATCAGTTTGAAAAATTCCACATGAAGCACCCAGAACGGAAGACACCGTCCATTTTCTTACTTTTGCGAAGAATGCAGGTTGGGATGGGGGGGTCCCAAATCCCTTTGCGACAGTGGGAATAACGACGTCCAGGAATAAAATAGCCAGACTCGCAGATGTAGTGGATGGTGCTCTGGTGTGGGAAACCTTGGCAAGGGGATGATTCACAGCGGAAGGAGACATGTTCTGGCATTATGGGGTGGCTGCAGTTCTTGCCTAGGAAACAATCAGAGAGAGATTATGAACACAATCAGACCAGTTCCGTCTGGTTTTTGCCAGATAATGCTACATTGAATTCAACTTCGCAGCTAGAGGGGATGTATAAACAGGTTAGGGTTAACCAAACCCTAACAGCAAATGGCAAAGTGAGTAAGGATTTCAGCAAAGTTCTTTGCACCAGTACAATTATACTTGTAAAACTAAATTTGAGTGGAACAAAAAACATTATTGTACTTCAAGTGTTATTTGTGAGGTTGTTGACTAGTTTCTGGATACAGCAACAAGTTGCTAGTGTTGGTGGATTCTGGCTATTGGCTTGATCATTTTACCCCAGGGGTTCATGGTAGATAATTCAAGCCGTGCTGGTGCACTTGTGGGGAAATTACCTGCGGCAAAATTCAGCAAGACGACCGCGATGAGGACTACACAGCCTATGGCTGAATGTGCACATTTCTGCAAACCTGGTCCACACGCAGACATCAATACACACGTCTGTCTGGCAATGGAAATAAAAAAGAAAGATTCAGGGCACAGCAACATTTACTTGTTCTAGTAAATGAATCATGCAAGGAGTGATATTCATGCAGCTCTAATGTTTCAGTACAATATCACAAAATTAATTTTACTCCCCAAGGAAACCACGGGTATCGTTTTTTATTATTTCAATATTAGTTTGTTTATACATTCACATTAAGTACATTCAGCACAAATACATGTGTGAAAATTGATCTGCTCTCACACCAACTTGTAGTGGTTCAATATAGGGAGTTATAGAGTAGAGACCGACAACTCAAAATGCAACTTACAGCTACACCTGACCTGTTGTGTTTTTCCATATGAATTCTGTGTAAGGGTCACTGCTCGAGAGGCACTGTCTATCTGCCTGACAGCTGTAGCAGCTCTGACCGCAAAGCTACACCACAACATCCTTTGCGATAATTATGTTTTTTTTTTTTGCACTCTGGGCCAGTGCAAGATCGAAAACCTTGCACAAATGTCAAATGAATCTCACTGTGCTTGTGATGTGGTTTTGGTTTCCAGCAGCACCAGTCATTAGTGCAACATTAGTGCATGACTGCATGCTTCTCAGGGTGACCAGCCTCATTTCTACCAGCCTGATATACAAGACATCAATGACAGCTGCGTGATTCTGAAATATAATTCATATATAACTATTTCGAATTCTGATCCAATATGGGGCAGTAGGAACATATGATGTTTCCCTGTTAAAATGCATTTAAAATTATGCTGCAACTAAACATGATATAAAGAAAAAGGTTTTACCCAAGTTAAATGAACTCTTTACTACATCAAACCTACGGTTTTGTAAAGGGCATTACTGATTTCAATGCGTTAATTGGAAAAGTTAGTCGAGGAATACAAGGGATACTAAAGGCAGCAAGAAATGCAAATGACAGGCAGGCACCGTTGCCAACGCTTCAGCAAGAAAAGTCGCTAGATGACGCCATCGCCTCATTTGCATAATGTGCATGTAATTGTAATGGACGCTGTAGGAGAGAGGAGTAATGTCGTGGGAGAGACGAAAAGTGTTTTTCCATAGATACGTTTAGAACTACAAATGAACTTTCTTCTGTCGATTTTTATATGTATTGTATATCACCGGCAAAAGTGACCCCAAAGAGACACTCCAGCAGAGTTACTTTTTAAAGTTTGCTTAAGTGTACAAGTCACAGTAAACAGTTAACATTTTTAACCATAACATTTTTTGTATAAAATCTACATTAACAATCTAAACGGACCAAAAAGGACAATTGAAAAAAAAAACTGTCAATGGCAATGTGAGAAAATGATTTACATCTCCAGCTCTGTCTGCAGCTGGGCGGGGCTGTTGCGCTAGGACTGTCCGCCTGTGTGCGTTTTGGGACGGGAGAGGAGCCCGCGGCAGCACCCGCTGCTCAGTGAGGAGAGAAAGAACGATAAGTGCTTTCACGTCAGTGTCCAATAACACCAGTAAAAGCCGCTAGATTTGTCGCTAGTCGCTTTTTTGAAAACGAGTCGCTAGAGGGGTCTAAGAGCTCGCTAAATACAGTGACAACGTCGTTAAGTCTGCAACACTGCAGGCAGGCTCGCGCTTATGTACTTTTGCAGAATTGCAGCCGTGCGAAGCAGCTGAGCTCGTGCCAGTTAGCCGACTAATTCTTAAAGGTCACGTCACAAACCGTCGACCTTTCGTTTGACATGTATGTGTTGATATGATTTTAAAAGCATGTTTTGGCTATCATGAGTGCTGCTCCGTAGGTTACACGAAAAATCAGTGATCAGCAGATACAAACACGAATCTGTTTACTCCTGTCGCGGAAAGTCAATCAAAAAGTACAGGACAGTAACTATTTTCTAGAAATTAAAGAAGGAAAAGAGACAATACGTGACACCAGCTGCAATGTTGGTAAAACGGCAAACTTTTTACATTAAACGTCAGTACGGCATCCCCTCGGGTTTCTGTAGATTGTCATACAACAAACATGCTTCATAAATACCATCAAACATGGCATTTGATAGATTAATTACGAAATATCTAAATTATTGCTAAGGAAGAAGTCGAGCATAGAAGCTTAAAATACACGTAACCTTAGTAAACTCAATTCTTTGCATAAAAATTAAACGATTAATATACCAAAGAACAGTATCACCATCTTTACCTTTTGCGTTACGAAGGTCAGATATCAAACTGGCAGTCCTGGTACTTTTGAATATTCCCCTGTGAATGAACGTTTATGGCCACATATGATGGGTGGGTTTCATGCCCGCCGCAGTCCGCCGCGAGCTGCTCAGGCGCCGCTAAATGAAGCGCGAGCTGCGAGACCCCGCCCTTAGCACGCGCCCTCGTTTCGCAGAAGGGTCACGCCCCATTACTCTGTACTTCGCCACACATTTTAATGAGATTGCTTACATACAAAACAGACTGACGTGATAATGGCTATTTGACGTGCGTTAATTGAAATTGCAATTTGTAAACATTTCAGAACAATAAACATTAAATATGTGACACAAAGGCCTGGGTAAAGCCCGCAATTACATACATTTGTTTTGGGTTTTGGATGTTTGTATTGTTCTTATTCTCAACAAGCTCAGCAAACAGGAAATGAAACTTTCTACTTATGCACCAAATGAGTAAACTACTGTTTTTTTGTATCAGTAGATTTAACCAGCTGACAGACTTCCTGCATACTAGGTTATCAACAGCTGTGTGCATGAATATAGTTTAGTAAGGTAGTAGTAATACAGTACTTAAATTACTGTAACTATCACACAAAAGCAGCGATATATACTTTTCACTGTATACAGCAAAGTTGATAATAGAATAGATTACGTTACGTTACGATTTGATTTGATTACGTTTGATTTTCATGTCTTCATTGAGTTTGTTTCAAATAGTTTTCCCATGCGCAAAATTAATCAAGGTGAGTAAAGCAATAAGAGCACAAGGGCTGGGGACGTCAGCTTCCCCGGCCTTTGCAGGGTTACTAACTTCGGCGTGAGATTTTCAGGTCGAGACCCCATAAGTCTGCCCACGCATTTACATGTACGTAAGATTTATTACCTTGCAAATAGTCTGAAGGGTTTGCAATCTGCGCTTTTGCTAATTTTAGGGTTACGATGGAATTATATAGATTTGCCATAAGACTTCTTGGGTGAGCGTGAGAGTCTGGAAACCCTGCGTTTGACTCAATAGAAAGCACTTGGATGAGCCTTCCGAAATGAAAGTCAGGCATGTCAAAACTGCTTATTCCAAACTCGTGCAACATCCTGACGTTACAGAACTTGAAGGGATTACAAAAGGTTACGCTTCTGGTAATCTGTTACGTCGGAACAACGCATTTTACCAGCAGATAAACTCATTGTATGTACAATGTACTCGTATATGTTTCAAAAGTAGTGTACTGCAAGTCTTACGGTACGCTGCTTGGGTAATCAGTGACTTACTGTCTTTACTGTTAATGTAGTCGACTAACTCTTAAAAAGCGCTACCATCATTTATCCTAGATACATGAAAAGTTATTTTAAATAGGTTAAACCTCATACTCCAATGTGGCAGATCTATGTTTACGCTTAGGTTTGAAGTTACGACATTAATAGACGATTTTTGAGTTTTACTAGTGAGTGTACAAGGGCGCAGGATACTTTGCTGTCGGGGTGCACATCACCCCTAGTATAGGCTATACACCGCTGTAATGCCGAAGTACCACTGACATCTCCTAACGTTTCGTAAAATCAGTGACTTTCAATGCAATATAGTTACTACGATTGATATGGGAAATATATTTTGAAAAGATCTCTGCTGCCGTACCTGAAATATTATTTATACTTAGGCAAAGTTACTGCAGGAGTAGTTCGTGTAAACTTAATAATGGCGACCCTCAAAATAGAATTCGTGGAATAATTACTAATTTTAAAAAGGCACATAAACGGAAATAAGGTGGTTAGTCAAAAAAAAGCTGAAGTGGACACAAAAACCTCACCTTTGTAAACATGTATTTGAAAAAACATCATCTTGCAGGTGTTGTTTTCTTTTTTATGAAATAAATGCATAAACAGTGACCTTTTGGTGAAAGCATTGCATCATCCATTCAGAAATCCTCAATACCCTTAAGTGACAGAGCACACCAAAGCAAAGCACAAAAACACCAGTGGGAACACAAAGGACTGATAAATACTTGTTCTACACATTAAAAAAAAAGACCACAAGAGCCAGTATGTACTGTGGTCATCAGTCACAAATATCTGGTCTTTATGCATATTTTGATCAAGCCCTCATGGTAAAAGTCCCTGAGTTCATTAGGCTAAGCACTTGCAGCATAAAATTTTTGACATGTCGTTATGTAAATTTAAAACCATGTTTTGAATTATTGTTGTGAATTCTGAAACTCAAAGTTGAATAGGTGCAACACTAACCATTATACAAATTGCAACAATAAAAAACATCTTGAGTGTAATACTGTGGAGGCGTAATCATTTTAGTGCTTGTAATAAGTATGTTAAATATGTCAACATAAGGCAGGAACATAACTCCACATTTCACATTGATGTTCTAGACGTTCCTGTACTTCCTTACACACACCTATTCAAACCACACAAAGAATGTTTCTCTATTTTAAAATGGCATATTCTTGCATTTTCTTGTCCAAAAAGACAGCTTTATATTTCCATTCAGAAATTCTGAACAAGGGCTGCTTGCAGCCACCCCCCCCCGCGCAAACTCACCCGTGTTCTTACCAGAACTTGCACTGGGTGTTTAAAGGCTCACTCTTGAGACAACACTGAGCTGAAGTCTAAACAATGTCAAACAAAAAGGTGACGGAAAATTGTCTGCATATGACCAAGAGACAATGCTGGGTTCAAGGTAGAGTACTGTCACTGAGGAAGTAAAAGGCAGCTCACTCACTAGCTATGCCCACCCCTGAGTTTTTTTTAGTTTTGAAGAATCTAGCGACTAGGCTAGCATACAATATTGGCAGAAATATGGGAAGTGAGGAACCTCGACATATATCCCACTGTGCCTGTGTGTCTGCCCACATCCTGCTGGAGGAAGTCAGCAAATCAGAAAAAGGGAAGGAATCCAGACAGACGACTCCGCTCTCACATCGTCAGTCAGTCACAACAAAAGGAAGATTCCACTCGCCTTCAAATAAAACTACCAATTTTAATTTTCCATTTAAATCAGACACTACACTCATTCTACAAACTTAACCAAATTCCATAAGACTCCTTTTGAAGCATAAATAGAACATTAAAATGGGATAAACAGCTGAGAAATTGTGAACATCCAGTAACAAAAATCTGACAAAGTTGGTACACACATAAAATTGTATACATATATACGCATACAATGAATCGTCTTTCAATAAAGCTAATAGGAATAGACCATTTCTAAGTTAAAACTACTTTTTCTCCTAATTCACACCGGCCTTCGGTCACCATTGTGTGGCCAAATGATCGATATCTGTGCTGATACACGCTGCCTTATCTGTGTTGGTGCAAAGCTACAGATCGCATGCAGCTTAGCTTGCAAGGACACATTCAAAAGAATGAACTTCATGAGAGCTGGTCGTGCGTCTTCATACGACCGCTCTCCTCTGATGTGTTCTCTGAATGCGTGCAGAGAAGGGCTGCGTTCTCAGCCGTTAGCCCTTGCTGGCTCAGACTCCGCCTACATGGTATATTTACATAAACACACGTTTGGACATATGGGTCCTCCAGGTCGTAGTTCAGGCCACTACCAACAGCTCAAACACGCCCACTTATGCTCTCATGTGCACATTAATCTTTTAATAAGCCCTTGCATGGATTCTGCATGGCTCAGTTATATATTCATGTAGACTGATTTCTCCACCCCTAGAAATATGCTAAAAAGCTAGCTGGCCAGCTATAGCAGCCGGCCTATGGTGGTGATCCAGCACAATTATGGTCATTCTTCTTAGTCCATGCTTACAGGATCATGGCATTGTATTAGGCTTAAATACCTACAGTGCTACAGTAAGGAAAAATGGAGGAAAAAGTTTTTTTCTTCTTCTTAAAAAAAGGCATAAAATAAATTCAGCCCAAACCCAAACTTATAAAAATTGACAAAGAATTTTCATCCTTTGCAAAAGCATCGGATTTCTTGTGTTGGTAAAGAAAGGGGAAGTAGCCTTATCTCTATACACAGTGCCTCAATCAGCTCACTGTATCCACAGAGTGGGAAAAATATTTCAATATATTTATATTTATACAAAAGTAAAAATTAAACAATTCCAGTGTCTATCTTTGCTTAGTGTTCATAACAGAAAGCTAGAATGTATTCTCATAAAAAAAAAAAAAAAGGTTCATAGTGTCATGAGAATAGTGTGGTCGATCCTTCAGTAGTACTTCTTACTCTTAATTTTTTGTTGTGCACAAATGGAAGGAGGCTTAGGTCCCTCCAGGCTGACCAGTAGTGTGCCAGTATCGTGATATTCCCTAACTTGGCTTGAGATGCGTAACGATCCTATGATCACGTACATTGCCAAGAAAAGTTCTAGACGATTTGTAAAACTTTAGCCCTGTGCAATTAGGCTCGGGTGAGACCTGTCAGATTATAGCGAGTGAGTGGTTACGACCGTGGCGTCTGGCCATGGAGAGGTCTCACGGCACTCCGCAAAGCTTTACAGCTGTACAGGCGGATCAACGGGTCGTCCAGTTCCCTCCTATGGTCCCGGGTGTGGCAGGAATGAAAATAAAACAAGGGAGAGCAAAAGCATTTAAAGGCAATAGTGTTTTAGAGTACTCATTTTGGGAATAAGCTGACATTCAGCCATCTTAAGTATTTCCATACTTTAAAATGCTTGACCGTAAGAGGAAAGAACATTAGTTTCATCCCAAATGCAGCGTGTCTCTCTGTGGGGCCCAGTTAGTCTGTAAAGTCCTGGGCTTCCCAAACAAAACAAGGAAGCATGAGGCCAGAGGCCTCTGGTGCTGCTTCATCTCATGCGATTCTGCCTCATGAGGGGCACGATGCAGGAGGGAGGCCCCCCCTTGCCGAGGAAGGGATGCTTCAGTAGCTCGTTGGCTGTAGCTCTCTGGTCAGGGTCACGCACCAGCATTCGATCCAGGAAGCCCTTGAGAAGAGGAGAAACCTAGAGAGGGCAGGGAGAAGTTTGTAAATGCAGTTGCATTCTTCCCTCTCTGCTTAACAGACCCGGCGGTCAATCAATGGCAGAATGCAGATAAGCACGATTTGAGATTGCATAGCGGTCGTTGGTAAAAGACAGCACTTTAAATGTAAAATAAGCACATGGGGATTTTATTTACACAAGAATGTTCTGAGAGCAGAGAGAAAAATGATTTGAGCTTCAGAGAGATAACCAATCAGATTGTAAAAGAGGGGGGTCCAAGCAACTAGAGGAGGCAGGACCAAACATTCATATCTTGGTCCCGCCTCCTCTAGTAGCTTGGAACCACCTCCCCTACAATGTAATTGATTCAGAGAGCAAACCAATCATTTTTTGTGCACCTAATACTCCCACGAGGCTAAAATAATTAAAGCCAAAATGGCAACAAATGGAAAGAGTGCCATGCCTTGTGCAGGTTTTTCAGCTTGGGTGGCAGGTTGTCACGAATCATCTTCATTGCTTTGAGAGGAGGTTCATTGAAGTAAGGGGGCTCTCCATCAACCATCTCTATCACCATCACGCCCAAAGACCAGATGTCAACCTGAGCCAAAACCAAAAATGCCATGAAGGTAGAGGAAGATATTCTTGGGAATGGAACGATACACAAGCGTTTCAAAATAAACCGCTGCCTAAATACCTTTTTATAACTTTCTACATATCAAAACATTCCCTTGTTTTTTATTTTTGTCATTGTCACATTTTTCAGATTTATGAAAGTGTCAGGGTATGTTCACACTAGGGATGCCAAAAAACAAAATGAAAAGCACAAAGCATCCTACTGCGTTTTTTACATTTCTCTCGCATGCATTTTTCTGAAATTTCATCTTGCGTCTGTCTGCATTCTATGCAACGTATGGCGTTCTAGCGAATCACAGAACGCGCATGTTGATGAAAAACGTAACGATGAGTATAATGGGAAAGAGCCCTAAAACTGAGGCTACATGTGTGAAAACAAACCTCGGGTCCATACGGCAGCCTGGAGATGAGCTCGGGGGCCATCCAGTAGGGAGTCCCCACCAGGGATTTGCGACGCTGGACCTCTTTGTTCACCTGGGCGCAGAAGCCAAAGTCTGAAAGCTTGACCTAATGAGAGAAAACAGCTGAGGTAACAATTTACACATGGGCCAAATCACTACGGAAAATGCATCACTATAATCGTCCTTTTGGTTCCATTACCAGCCTTCTTTTTATACCACAAGTTTTCCAACATAAACCAAATGTGTTCATTTCCCAGAATTCCCAATAGTACAGAAGTCTCAGCCTACAAGCCCACGAATTTCATAGAGCCCATAACAGTTCTAATTTGACTATAAATCCAATTTTCTGCATTCTGTTTTTTTCTGGAAATTGCATAGTTCTCTTAAGGAGTTGCAAAACAAGAGCAGATAACTAATTATAGGCTTAAACAAACATGTAACCAGGCAGCTAATTGACAAACCTATAAGTTAATCATCTCATAAACTAACTGCACTGGATCCCACAAAAGTCTATATTTCTGCATTTGGTAGCTTGCAAAGCTGTCTGTCCTTCCTTAAATGTCTCTTACAGCTGAAAGTGAAACTTAGAGCATAGGTCCCAGGAGGTGGACCGTAGTTTTTTTTTGTTGAATTTAATGCCAATGCTGCCTGCTTGATCTGCAAGTTAAAAGAATCATTCTTAATTAAGGAGTACAGTCTTTGCTAAGTATGAGGAAGAGAAGAGTGCCTGACAAGTCTGTCCATAGAGCAGAAATGCTTTTTTTTTTTTCTACAGCCAGCAAAGGGAGAATCTCTCGTGGCAGTTGAGGCCTAGCTATGTTGAAAGGGAGTTTATCACAGACACAGAGAAGCCGCCAACTTCCGAAAGACTGCGGGGTGCTAATATTCTCAAAGCTCAACTGTCGTAGAGGAAGAATCGTCACATTTCAGGTTGCAAGCAGAGCCAGCACTGGTCAAGACGTACTTAAATAAAACGTAAAATTCATAATTGCAAATGGCCCTGCTAACAGCTCAGCCAGTAAATGGAGTAAGAGATCCCCGCATTAGTTATTTGCATTCTAGCTTCTTTGTTTATATAGTACTTTAGATATTCATGCGTCAACACATGTCTGAAGTCTGAGTAGCTGCTTTTAACAGCGCTACAGCCAGGTCACCAAATCTAATGCACAGATGGGGAGAGAAGAAGAAGAGGTGTAGCAAAATGAGACATTCAGACTGCTGCTTCGCATGCTGGTGTGGCTGAAATGCGATGAAGGGCAGGCAGTAAAAGCAGAAGCCACATCCCGAAAGGGCAGCAGAAGTGAGACATGCAGTCAGCTTGCTGACAGGAAGCAGCTGAGGGTGGCTGCGTTTTCTGTGCAAGCCCACCCTCCTGACACGCCCAGGCCTGTCCGCAGCGCCACGCCGCACCGACCTATTTCTTCAGAAGTACTAGTTGACAAACCGGCCTTCACACGACATGGAAGCCTGTTCACACACAGCTGAAGCTGTCACCAGGATTTACACGCAGCTATTTCATCCTGCTTCGTCATTTCGGGTCTACCTGTGTTGTTGTGTCATTTGCACAGGAAGGCAACTGTATCACTTTGCACTTTCATTTCATAACCTTTTGCTGACATCATTTCTGTGCCAACATCATCTACTGTCAAGTGTTTTGGTTTGTTTTTTTTTCTTCACCACACTAGTACTGCAGTTTAGATCAGGACAGTTTGCACTGTCCTGTCTTGTTTTTGGATCCCTTTTTGCAAATTATGTTTGTACAGTATGTAGTATGTGATGCGTATTGCCTAGACAGGGTGTAGCCGTTAGTATGGAAATGCATGTATGTAAAATGTAATTTAGAGAATGTGTTAAAGCAGCACTGTGAGGCTCAAGGAGACCATATTTCATCCCAGATAGATGTATGTTCACGGACTGATAAAGATTTCTTGTATGCTGAATTCCCTTGGATATTCTCAACACTAAATTTAATTACACTTTTGACCAACTGATCATACCCAGCAAAAGTAATATTTTCTTTTCCTACAGAACAAAAAGTTTTGCTGCACTAAAACAAAAACAATGGGACGGTATCACCGCCTGATTAATAAGACTTGCTACAGAAAACTCACTGAATACTCACACATTTTAAATGCAGCTACTGTGTCATTTCTACCCTATGGGTGAACTTGAGCGGCAGGAAATTCTACTGGAACAATCCCAGTATCTGACCTAACTGGAGTCAGTGGTTATGAGAACTAACATGCTGCGGATAATGTGCGCAGACAGACGATCTAAAATAGGTTTCCTTAAGCCACGGTTTGATCCAGAGAGGGGGGGGGGGGGTGAAACCTACCCTGCCGTCGTGTGTAAGCAGAATAGAGTCACTCTTGATGTCTCGGTGTATGACCCCTTGAGTGTGCAGAACAGACAGCGCCTTCAGGACAGACAGGCAGACCGTGGCGATCTGCTCCTCATTCATCCTGAAACAGAAGACGGCAAGTTCACGTAAACATTTTACACAGGAAGCAGAAAGATATCCATTTTGCTGACTCATGCTTTAAGTTATTCATACGTTTTCCTCTGCGGTGTTCTGGCTGACAGAAGGGGGACGTAAGCAAGCAAACACTAATATATGATCTTTTATTCAAATCAGTTCAATCACCATGAGTGTTTCTCCGAAAGCATACATATCAGTATGTTCCAGATCACAATGCTGGAATGCAGTCAGTGACTAAATACTGCCCCCTTATGGCAAAATTATGATAAAAAAAGAATTGTTCTCTCAGCAGGATCCAATGACACTTTATGCTAGCACTTGGTCTGATTATAAAACCAAGAAAATACTGACCTAGTATGGGTGACAATGTCAGTCAGGGCCCCACCCTCCAGGAACTCCATGACAACCCACAGCTCGTCGCCAACCAAGTAACTGTTGTACATCTCCACCACATTTTCATGGTGATAGTCCCGCATGATCACAACCTGTCAGGCATAAAGAAAAGAATTATTTACAATAAAGCTGCTAAAACACAAGACATGCAGTTATTCCATTAAAAAAAATGCTAACTGTTTTTAGGTTACATATGAAGTCACACGTGAAGTTCAACCTAGAAGCTTCGAGTCTCCCGTGTTTATTCAGCATAAAGATCACAGTTCCTGATGTGCGGCGGGAATGCGACAAAAGTTCCTGGTCAAGACTGCCCATAAACTTAGAACCAGGAACGAGGTTCCTGCATTTTCAAATCAAGTCAAGACTTTATTTGTCTCCGAGGGGCAATTTGAGGCACGTGGAGCAGTGCTGCACAGCTGTCACCAGCTTTGGTAGGAAAACACCTTATTTAGGTCATGGTGCAATATGAGGGGAAAAAAAATATATATATATTTTCAGTCAGCTCTGCAACAAAGACTAGATATTTCCAAGACAGTGCTATTTGTAATGTGATAGACCTTGGCCTAATGCTAAAATGAACATTTTAATGATAATACCCAATACCAAGCCAAGTTTTTCTGAGTGCTGTGAGCATAAACTGCAGGGCACTGGGGCAGGCGGCCTACTGCCAAACGCTCACCTCATTGAAAAGCAGCTCCTGCAGGGCACTGGGGCAGGCGGCCTATCGCTGAGCACTCACCTCATAAAAAGCAGCTCCTGCAGGGCACTGGGGCAGGCGGCCTATCGCCTAGCCCTCACCTCATAAAAAGCAGCTCCTGCAGGGCACTGGGGCAGGCGGCCTATCGCCGAGCGCTCACCTCATAAAAAGCAGCTCCTGCAGGGCACTGGGGCAGGCGGCCTATCACCGAGCGCTCACCTCATTAAAAAGCAGCTCCCGACGTTGCTGCTTCCTGAGGTCCATCTTCTTGACAGCCACCAGCTTGCCGGTGCTCTTGATGGTGGCGATGCAGACGATGCCTGTGGAGCCCTCCCCGATCTTGATGTAGTGGTCCAGGTATGTACGGGGGTCCCCAGGGTCCACGACCATCTGCAGGGCGGCGCGGAACTGCTCGTGGGAAACGCGCTGGGGCTCACGCTGGGGTGACCGTGCCTGGGGAGGGGGCCCAGAGGGTGCGGGACCAGGCGGGCGAGGTACTGGGGCATGAGGGGCCGGCGGGTCAGGGCCCAGAGAAGGGTGGGAGGAGTGGTGTGCACTGGATGGAGTGTCCCCTCGGGAATGACCTGGGGAAGGCCTGCCCTCTCCAGCAGCGACCCACACAGGCCCACTCGAAGGCCCGTTCTGGGGCAGGACCTCCTGGGGTCGCCCGGACTTCAACTCCTGTGAGGACAGAGCAGAAACCAGAAGCTGTCATCACGAGTGACAACCCAAAGAACACTACACACTATTTTCTTTTTTCAGAATCAGAATTCAGTGTATTAGCCAGGAACAACTGATGTACTAGGAATTTGTTCTGGCAGTATTGGTCCTTACATTCACAGGTAACTTTGTTCTTCTAAGAACAAAGTTAGAGAAACAGCTTATCAAATAAAAGAATAAGGAATAAAACCGTGCAGAGCAGAGCCAGCTGTACGATATACTAACAATAAGGACATTAAAAGGGAACAGAGGTATATATAATAGTGAAATATATTCATTCATTCATTCTCCAACCCGCTTTATCCTATTGGGTCGCGGGGGGTCCGGAGTCTATCCCGGAAGCAATGGGCACGAGGCAGGGAACAACCCTGGACAGGGGGCCAGCCCACCGCAGGGCACACTCACACACCATTCACACACACATGCACGCCTACGGGCAATTTAACAACTCCAATTAGCCTCAGCATGTCTTTGGACTGTGGGGGGAAACCGGAGTACCCGGAGGAAACCCCACAACGACACAGGGAGAACATGCAAACTCCACACACATGTAACTCAGGCGGAGACTCGAACCCGGGTCCCAGAGGTGTGAGGGAACAGTGCTAACCTAGGTGGGCGCCCCTAGTGAAATATAAAAGTATGAAAATATATAATGTCCTGTAGCTGAAAAGTATGTACTGCAGAGTGAGTGGGGGAGTGAGAGGCAGGGCCTGCTAGTTGGGAAAACCAGCTAACAAAAATAACCATAACAGCAGCTACATTACAAAAACAAGCAAGCAAAACAATTCCCCCTAAAGGTGCTGGACAGAGTCGGGATCCTCTTCATAGCCGTAAGCAAATCAAGTAAATCTAAGGATCATTTGTATCATGCACACATAAATGTCATCTATCGAGATAAAAAAAAAAGTATTTTTTTTCTGTAAAATTTTTGAACTTTTCCCTCCTCCAACAATTCCCTGCAGGGATTTTTGTTTAAGGGTCTTTTTGACAAATTGGTTGCAAAAAAAAAAACAATTTGAATAGGACTATTTACAACAAGTAACTAATCCACACTTCGTGTTATGTACAGACCAGCAGAGAGATTATCTGTTGCTATTGTTGCTATCTGTTGCTACTCTTCAGTTCATGTTTGGTCTTCAGTGAGTTTGATGTTTGTCCTGCTTTTTAAAAGTGCATCTCTCAATCATTCCACAATTTGGACAAATTTTTGAAATTGTTCTATTGGACATAGTTGCTGGCAAAAGCATTTGCATAGTTACCCCTTAAGGCTCTATAATGGAACCTAACATCCAAGATTGATTCTGGTTGATTTGTAGACCTACAATAAAAATAAATCGACACCTGAATGGTCATTAGTACAACTAGCAATCAGCACGAAAAAAATAAACAAAACAAACAAAACTCACACACTTTAAAACTGCTAAGTTTGCCTCCATGGGAAAGCTAAAGGCGTTTCCACATATCTGAATCTCACAAGCAGGGAATGTCAATTACTTTTTATTTCTCCCGAAAAAGTAATTTAGTAAAATAACGATAAACATTCAAGAACGTTTACTTTCAGATAGAGAATTTACATCATGGAAAAACTTTGGGACTTGAGTCAAAAAGTTACCAAGAAGTTACCCACACATTTCCCTCAGACCCATGCATGCTGCAAATGTGACAACGTACGCTGGATAACCGGACACTGGATAACCGGACGCAAGTCTTCTAGTATTCTGGCTGGCAAATACTAATGAAAGCAGCCCTGCAGTTTTACAGCTAGACAACTCTGGTGACGGGGGATTTTGAGTCAAGAGCCTAAACTGAATTCAAGACCTGTATGGGCATGACATTAAAGCCCGTTCCAGAGACCTTGGGCACAAAGCAGATCCGGCACGAATAGTACTAGCAAATCTGAACAAACTTTGGCCAAAATTGAACAAGAAAAACTGACCGGCACCCATCCCAAAAGCTGATACTCAGGGCCCATGGGTTCAGGTTAGATAACAGGCCTCTAGACTGAGTCCAGCCTGAATCACTGACTGACTGAGTTGGGTCCACCAAATCACAGGGCAGAACGACACAACCGGATCATCAAGACCTCTCACATCATCACTGGTTGTGATCTGCCCTGACTTTCCCAAATTCAGGGGAAAAGGGATCCCTGTTAACCCCTCTCATCCTGCCCATCGCACATCTCAGCCTCTCCCTGCTCACACAAAAGCACCTGCTTCTCCTGAGCAATCAACAGCACACACCCACCAACACAAATGCACGATTACCACGCTTGGTATCCAGCACTGCACACTGATTCATGCATTTTATGTTGGTTGGGAGTTGCCTGTTGACTGTGAAATGTTTTTATGTTCTCCATTCCCTGCTTGTTTATGTCACTGCGAGCACCATGCCAAGTCAAACCCCTTTGAAGTGTGAACTCCTTCTGATTCAGCTTAGGCAGCCAAAGGATATTCTTGTATTCTTGACTTCATCCATTCCAGCATATGCTTATGATTAGGTTGATAACGGATCATAAGGTACCACAAAAGTAAAACATAAAAATGGATTAGAAACAGCTGGGGACGGAACATTTTGCGCCCTGGGGGCTGTACTGATGAATACCTGGTGGCTGGGGCTCCGGGGAGAGTCGCTCTCGGTGCGTGGGTAGGTATTGAAAGGGCGGCCAGTCTGCTGTGCAGTCTTCATCACCCCGTCCGTAACGGGCAGGTTTGGGGTCCGGATGTTGGGCCCTGACAGGGGTCTCTTGTCTCGAGGGGACTGAGGGCTGGTGTTTGGGTCCGTGTAGCTGGATTTGGGCCGCTTGTCTGAGGATCCCTCTCTCCTCGGCACGGCGTCTGGGGAATTGCGGCGCTCTCTGTCCTTGTGTGGCGGCGGAGGAGGAGCAGCTGAGCCTGGGGTCTCCCTGTCTCTGCGGCGGCGCGGCTCCTGCCCCCGGGGTTGCTGCTGGGGCCGCGCATCACCGCGGTGCGTGGGGGTCGATCTCTGGGGCTGTCGGAAATCCCCAGCCGGAGGCCCCTGTGCCGGCCGCTCCCTATGGGAAGAGCAAAGCAGAACTGACACAGGAACCCACACGCTCCCCCAGGAAGCCACACGCTCCCCCAGCCAGACCAAATGATCCCACCCTACAGTTCCCTTGGCCAACGCTGCTAACACACATGAGGATGTTAAATATTTACTTTCCTGCATCAAAACCGAGGTCAGCTGGCTACATTCCGATCACGGCATTCATACCTCTCCCTGCTGTCTCCGCGGTGATCTGAGTGCCCCCCCGGCTTGTGCAGATGCTCCCCATTCTCCTGACTTCCCCCGCCGGAGGAGCCCGAGCCGCGACGGGGCTGAGTGGGAGGGCTGCCACGGCGCAGGGAATTGGAGCGCGTCACCGACATCGTGTCGAACTCGTCCAGTAGCCATGTGAGCGAGCCGTCCACCCCGATTTTACTGCCTCTGACGATGGTCTGGAAGAGAGGGATACACAATTCCCTGCTGTGGATCACACTGCGCATAGCTGCAGGGATAGTTTTGTTACACCTGCTTATAACTACCCGCTTGTATTCCTTATCAAAGGTACCACATATATGGAAAAATGTAAGCCGTCATTTCGAATTCCAACCCACTGCACAGTAGGATATTTCCAAAGATAGAAAGTTCAGGTTCAGAACACAGAATGATGTGCTGCCTTGACTGGGGCAAAAATCACAAGCAGCATGAGTATCGGTAAGGTGACGGAACCTCACGCACAAGGAACTGAGGTGCCATCGAAACCCCATTTAGTGGAAACAATACTAGGTAGATTTTAAATGATACCCACAATGCATCTGGGAAGCTACTTCCATAACGCATGCTTTGATGGACTGGAGCAGGGCCAGGAACGCAAGGCAAAAGTGGAGGATAGAAGATGAAGCAAAAATATCCATATTGCTAAGAATGGAACATAGAACAACTAAAAGAAATGTTAATTACGATGTGTGGTTAACTGACATGAAGCAATGCATATTTTGTTCATAAGGGAAATGCATATTTGCTTTGTGCTTTGGCTGATATTTAACACCCCTCGTGAGTATGTTGTCATCATCAACACCAGCATCGCACAGCACCTGCAATTTAATGAAAATACTAGAAATTTACAACCCATATCATGCCAACTCCGTAAAATACAGAATCTTTTTGAATGCAACAAATTGCAGAACAAACCCAGATTGCAAAAGATCCTCATGCCTGACAAACATTGACCATTGCAAGTGGCACAATTCTTAGTGGGAAAACTGCAAAGCCCAGTGCTGTATGCTACCATGGTGAGAAGGTCTACTTCTATCATTTCTACATTCGGATAGGGGAATCTGAAGGTCATAAAAACACTAGTAAGGTAGATATTTAAAAACTAAACACAGGAAAGGGGACCATGATGTCACCACCAGCAGCAACGCACTGCAACAACCAAATGTGCAGCAAACACTAGCAGAGAGAGGAAATGTCAACTGATAAACCTTGTGCAGTGAAAAGAACAGAACCTTTTAACCAGTATCAGTCAGGCTCAGTTGTAATGGTGGTACGCAGACAGCATACTTTCTGAGTTGGTACTTGGTATAAAAACTTTGCGAAGCGCTTCTTTAGAGGTTTTAGAGTAACATTTTAAAATCATAATTAACCTTCTGATCCACTGCTTTTCAGTCGGTAGAAAACAATAATCAGCAGGACTATGACCAACCCCACTTACACGCGGGCTGAAAAGCGGATTCTCTGTATTCTGTTTTGTTCAGGCTTTCTCATATTTATTTAAGGGCCCCACTTGGTGTTGTGGTGGGGGAGGGGAGTACCAAGATTATTGTTCTTCCCAATATTTTAAAGTTAAAATATCCCATATTATTTTTTAGGCAGTGCACAGCCCTAACTGGTATCGGTATCAGTAAGTATCAGAAAGCCAGCTTCGGTACTCATTCTAGGTCTGAAAAAAAAATAGCAAAATCGGTGCATCCCTAGAATTTTCTTTTAAAGAACTCTTCTGAACCAGAAGTGTACCAAAAAGAAACAAGACCATTTGTTGCTACCTAACGTAGCAGTCAAACATGGGCTATAAACACCCCAAAATCGTCAGCGCGAAGCTGTCCTTCATGCGCCGCCTTACCTTGCGCGGCTCCACATTGGTGATGACTGTGGCGTCGATGAACGGCTTGGGCCGCTTGGCCGTATCCTCGATCAGGCTCTGCCATTGGCGTGGCAGCCCCACAAACTTCTGCTCCTGCTCGTCGAAGTCCGTGTGCACCCGGTGCTCGAAATTGGAGGGCGCCGAGATCTGGATGCGCTGCTTCTTCTTCTTAGTGAACATGGCGGCTGCTGGGCATCAGACCTGCCAAGAAAAGGGACGGGTGGTCAGAATCTGAGTATATGGCTCAACATAATATTCACTTCAATTTATTTTTATATAATGCCTTTCACGACAGTGTTGCCCCAAGGCGCTTTACACAGGTGTGTTCTGATACATTCCTGCATCATTTAAACAGAATAATTCAAAAACAGGGAAAAGGGAACACAAAGAAGAGAAAAAAAAATGATAAAAGAGGAGAAGGATCCAAAAACTCGAACCCAAACCCCCTCGGGCATGTTAACATTGTATAAAAAGAAAAGTAGGATGGCTCAGTAAAAGCAAGGTGTAAACTGTGTATCAAGGTCACAGCTGAAGTCCCTTAATGAGTCAGTTCTACCTGCCAACCTGTGGGGGGCGGCAGATTGAAAGATTCACCCACAATGTTACACAATGCTAATATTAAACTACTGAATATTTTCAGTTTCATATATAACTGGGGTGTACCTGCTTGTTGCACCCCCAAAGAGGCCATTAACCTGCTCTGTTTCAGTAAAGGCAGAAGAATCACTTCTACTAACTTGCAACACAATAAAGTCTTTAGCCTGCTTTAGCCATAAAGCTAACTTTAAAAATTTTGGGGAAAAAAGTATTTAAAATGTAATTCTAAAAATGTAAAAACCAGAAAAGAACAGCTGACCGGAAGTAACTGCACTGGGTTCAGTGGGTTCCAGCTCTGAGTCTCGGTCGGTCGCTGGCTGCCGATAACGGCAGGGCCGGATGGAAAGCGTGCCTGGGAGTTCACCGCTTCCACATTCACAACAAACGCAGATCTGCCCTAACTGACCACTCATAAAATTAAAAAAAAGGAGAAAATAAAACGCCTTTCTCATCAGTGTTTTAGTGCAGAATTATGCTGCGTTTGCCAATAGGAAACATGGCTTGCATTTGCTTGAATGACATGTCAGCACTATAACATGACAAGTACTGCACAACCAAAAAATGACAATGGAGACACCTGCATGAATGCAGAACTGCACTGCTTATAATCTGATAAGCAATACATTTTCCAAGAATTTAACAGGGCCCCTGAAGGGGACTCACCAACAGACCCTGGCCTACACCACAATACTATTCAACCTAATGTGTGTTTTCAGGTTGGATAAATGGGGTTTAGTAAACATTCTATTCAAATTATAAGTAACCTTTGAAATATGCTAAGGGGAGAGTTAAATTAAAAAATAAATTAATTAATTAAAAATACAAAACTAGATGCTGGCAGAACAACAATATATTCCCCAGATGGCTGCATCAACCCCCCGACCCCCACATTTAAACCCTACTCGTCCCACATCCCCAATTGTTACAGTCTTTAGCCCCCTAAAAACCATCCCCACCTCTCAAAAATATCATTTAAAGTCCAAATTTGTGTGACTGGTCTCAATGCAATCAGATTCACCCGGGTCTGCTTCTTTCTGTCCTTTCACGTGTCACCCATAGGTGATGCTAAGTGACAATTTTGGTGCAATTTGTCTCAAAATGGAATAGAGGCACCTGCACACTGTTCCTGGGAAGCTGGAAAAAAATCAAAAACTGTGTTCAAAAGATCAAGAGAATTCTGCAGCCACCGTTTCCCTCCTTTGCTGCCAGAAGGACTCGCTATTGGTACTGATTTCCCGATCTATTCAATTCCAATTCACACTGTCACAACTGGATTCGATTTCCGATTAAATTCGATCGTATATCGATTCAATGAGGGATATTTCGCTTACAATGCCAATTTTACTTGGAATGGGAAAGAGATTCTCAGAGAACTAATGCTGTAAATCGTACAAGGAACCCTCTAACTTGGCATATTATTAAAAATATTAATGTGTGTGTTAATTGACCCCAAAGCATCAGCATTAATCAGGGGTAGTGAATCTTACCCGCAAAGGGCCAGTGTGTGTGCGGGTTTTCGCTGCAACTAAGATTACTAATTAGAGGACTGATTGGCTGAAGAGTCCTCATACCTGGGTTTGAACAGTTTGGGGATGCTAGTGTGAAAAACTAAATCACAGCAAAAAAAAATTTTTTAAAAAATCATGTTTGTTGATCAATGACAATTTCCATGGAATTTCTAAGAGGACATCACATTAAAGAATCACCCCGCAATCCCTAATTTGACCAGTCTGTCTCCAACAAAAACACAGGGCTTGCCACACCCGAGATAAACCTTCCACAACAGAAGTTGTGGAAAAGACCTTTCTTTAGATCACTATTTCAAACTAAACAGGTAGTTCTCAAATTTTGGAGGATCATATAGTATTTGTGCACAGAGATGTTTTGTGGAGGAAAAACAGCTCAACATTACACAAACAGAAAGGTTATTAAAAAATATAAACAGCAGCATACCACTGAGATACATAAATAGTGGAGGAAGATCAAAGCAAACTGTGCAAATACACCCAGTTTTGAAAAAGGAAAAAAAATGATCAAACTGCCCTATAAGCTAGAATTCCCAGTCAGTTTACGAGGCCCACCCCAGAGCAACTATAACAGCCCAAGGCAGAAACTGACTTACCATCCAAATATTTACCACAAAAAGTGCTGGCACATCAACATAGCAAAAACACAATAAAAATAAATAAGAATGTTCAATTAAGGCCTAACTACAAAAGAAACCAAACTGCAATTGAAGGCAGTGCCCAAGAACAAGGTACACTGGAGACGTCCCAGTGTCTTTAGAGTCAATGATACAAGATGTTTTTCCTCATGTTTCTGAAATAACTGTTTTAAATATGAATATTGAAACATCATCACAGAAAGGCCTGCAAAAGAAGCCCAACCATGTGAAGCACATTTTTTGCAAAGACAATGAGCAACAGCTGTCCTACAGTGTGCAGGCGAGGCTGTACGACCGCGCTGCTCTAGTGGAGCAGCTGAGAGATCACAAGGTCACCGCATGGGTGACCCAGGTTCAAAGCAACTCTCGACATTCAAATATTTATCTTGCATGTTTCCAGAAACTCCTTGCAAAGTCCCCTAAACACCCAATTTCCTCCTAGTCCCCGCTGCAAATCGCTTGTAAGAAGTTATTTTATTGCACTACTTCTCACAGATGGGGTGAGGTAGCTTCTCTTTAGACAGAAGTCAACTAAAAATGGTACCAGGTACAGAGCAATGCCACAGATGTTCCTTGTTAGATATATTTAATGCTCCATTAGTAAACTGTTACATAGTACTTTTAAGTAAGACAGCCGTAACTATAATAACTGCATGACGGATGAGTCATGGTAAAACAAGAGTCCAACAGCAGGAGTGCTGAAATCCTGAGGGCAACCAGACATTGAAATGCAAAAACAACACAAAACTCCAGAGTACGGAAATTGATTGCGATTATTGTGACAGCTACAAGCAGGACATAGATACCAACAGATAAAATCACACATTTAACTCTGCAACTGAGAATAAAAGGATCGCAACTTGCCACTAGAAAAGAAACTAATCGATTGTACAAATAGAGGAAATTTTGCATACACTGAGATGCCCATTATCTGGCTTTCAAAAAAAACTGTTAAAATTAAAATTAGGATAAAAAAATTGCGCTAACTGATCACAGATGAACTTGATACTAGAATTAAATAAAACATGTTAAGTAAATTGTAAAGTCTGAGCTAGAGGCTTCACTTACCTTTGTCTTGGACCTTGCAAATGTTACCAACTTTTGACAAACGATTAGCGAATCCTCCTGTGATCCCTGACTGAAGTAAATATCCAAGGTGCTGCTGTTAAGGCACCTTCACATCACTCTCCCCAACAATTTGTACCCACTGCACAGTATGCAGCCTCATTTTACCAGACCGCGGCCTCTCATTGCTCTGTATCCCTTTTCCTGTGTTGCCCATTTGAAAGTTACAGGAACCATTTCTACCTAAGAAACGGGCAGGAATCATCAATATCCATCAACAATCAGCATCTCTTGCCAAAACACAAATCCAAACACAGGTGTCCTTGGCATCATCCAAAGCAAAATCAGTCAAATGGAGCATATAGTTACTTGTTGGCTTTTCTTTTTCCTGCATGTTCTGCTTGATCTTATACAGAAAGAAGCTCCAAGTGAATTTTCTTTAAAAAAAAAAAAAACTCCATGAATCCTTAGGCTGAACAAATCATGCAGCACATTTTTACTGAACAAACACTATCCAATAGTTTTTATAACCAGGAACCAGGTCTCCAGCAGAAATTGTACAAAAAAAAAAAAAAAAAAAAGCAAGGAAAGCTGAATAAACAAATTCTAACACAATTAGGAACAATTGTAAACTAGGGGCAATGCATCTTGATGCGTATGAAAAAAAAAATCCAAGACGCTTATTTACAAATTGTTTTACATTTTGTATATATTTATTTTTACAATCATAATGAACTAAATCCCATCCACATCCCACGTTCTTTACTACCGAGTACGGTAACATGTAGCGATGTAGCAATAAACACCCCAATAACTAACTGTTTTTTAGACTGGTCAGAATTTCCTGGCAAACACACCTGGCACTGGGAGACTAACAGAGGCGGTCTCTGCCTTGCCTTAGTTATACACACACTCCAAGGCTCTTCTGACAGAGGCGGTCTCTGCCTTGCC